>JBAMBD010000751.1:1940000-2165000 GCA_037043625.1 Drosophila melanocephala
TTCGAAAAGGAGCACGTACCCAGTCTGTAGATCACGTCAATAGAGATACATGTAGATAGACATGTCACTCGTGTAAGTACAATATTTATTTACTTAAGGTAAATATATTTATTTCGAAGTACCATCAACAAAAATTAAAAAAAATAAATAAAAAATATTTTATTATTTTGAACTGAGCTAGTGCTGATTTTAGAAACGATTAAACTTATTAACTTATACTATGTAGGTATAAATGATGAGCACTAAATCTTAATGTCGATGATCTGAAAGAGAGTTGACAAATATATGGGTATACTTTCAATTGTTTCTATTGTAGGCGAACATTTATAAATAAAAGTTATTTCAGCTTTAGGACGATTGTTGATCTTCATTTCAAATGTATGTTGTAATAGCGAAAAATTCAGGCATAAGGACGCAACTTTGATCAAATAAAGTATATATATATTCCATATAACAAACTTTTATCAGCAGTTACATATAGCTCTATAAATACATACCTATAGCATGAAAATATATGGTAAATAAATATATAGGTGTGTGTTATTTGGAGCTCAGAGATCAGTCAATGCGTGAATATATATAAATACACTCTTCGCCACTTGAATAGCTCAGCCCTTAAATCTGTTTTCTATCACACACTGCTCCCAAGGCATGTATTTATTTATTTATTTATTTAATGTCAACTAAAGTCAGTCGACACAAACAATACAAAAAGTAAGAAAAATTTAAATTAAATTAAATGTCTGATAAAATTTTAAATAATATATATAAATTAAAAAATAAGAAATATTTATAAGATTTATGGAGGTATTTAAATGAGAACTGGTCCAACATTTGTTGCGTGAATTGGGAAAAACCCAGAAAAAACCAAATCAGACCAAAAACTAATTAGTACGAATTAGTTAAGTCCCACCACAGGTACATGCGAAAAAGTTATTTACGAGATAGGCGTTTAAAATTGAGTTCTTATATTATTATAGAAATTATACTGTAGAAATTGAACACCCTGAATTGATTACGTGATAAACTCTGTTGTAATCATTACAGAGTACTCGAAACGGTTCATGCAAGGAATAATTACTATTACAACGACTAAGAGAAAGTGGGGAAAAGTAACATGCCGGCCTAGAGGGAACAGAAAAATTTATTTGGCTCATCAACGCAGCTGAATCCATTTCACCATTTAGTAATTTAACTACAAATATAACACCTAGCATAACACGACGATTAGTTAAGGAGGGAAGGTTAATTAGGAGCAGTCTATGGGTGTAAGGAGGCAGTACATCCCAGTCAAAGCGACGAAGAGCAAAAAGTAAGAAAACCTTCTGCACAGATTGCAATTTACTTTGATGAATATGATATTGCGGAGACCACACACAAGATCCATATTCCAGAATTGGACGTACAAAAGAAGTGAAAAGTATCTTAGTCGTATAAGGGTCATCAAATTAACAATATGAGGAGAGATATGATAAAATGACATGACCTTACACTTAGAGCAGTTAAACTGGAGCAAATTCATTATACACTATGACAAAAATGAAAATAAGTCCACCTGCATTAATTAGTACGATAGAATGCAATATTACAGAATGAAGGCCATTAATAAAAATATTATAAAGCACTGGACCTAGATGACTACCCTGGGGTATCCCAGAGGTAACTAGGATAGGATTAGAAATTAATGTTTTGAAAACAACTTTTTGATATCTGTTACTCAGATAATCAGAAATCCATGCAAGAAGGTTAAAGGTGAAATAATAGACTTACTTAAGTATTGTAGTTGAGTGTTTACTATTTTCTCAAATGACTTAGGTATTGCAGACAAGTATCGCTATATCGATTACTATCGAAGCTCTGGTCACACATGAATAGTCTTTCTTGCTTTCTGCGTTATATTTTCCTAAGTTCAAAAGTTACTCTCAATTCTTCAACAAGTAAAGACGCACTCGCGCATAATAAAGATAATCCATAATCAGAAACTGTTTTTAGCTCTTAATTTTTTCCACGCCATTTCCAACAGGGACATACCACTGTATTTTTTTACATCGTACTTTGAGCTATTTTTATGGAGAGGACTCCAAATAATAGGAAAAAACAAGTATCAACAGGCAAAGTATACATCCCGGAACTCCATCTGAGCTTGATTGAGTGTAGGTCGGCAAAGACCTGACTTTTCAGTTATTACAGGACCAAAAAATCAAGAACGCAAGTATGCCAGAGAATTCGATTCTTTATGTATTTTTAATTGCTCAACTTTAGAATTTTTAAATGTTAACAAAATATGATTAACCCAAAACCAAGAAAATGCGAAGCTTGAATAGGTCGTTCATCAACAGAAAACAACGAGTTTGAAAACTCTAATTTTTTTGAACCGAAAATTACTCAAATATAGAATATAATTTATTTAAAAAAACCAAAAACAAAACAAAAAACCGAGAACGTTGCAGACGGGCGTAACCGACTGCGAAATACTCTGATTCCATAATAAGTAATATCATCTGATCACAGGTACCACAGAACAGGAAGGTGTAGCTAAGAAATACCGATCTTTGAAGGAGGTTCCTAGAAATCTACCCTCCAAGTTTGCCTTTTAAATTGTGGTGGATACAGGCTATTGCATGCCCGAAAAATATGTTAGAGGAGTTTTCTAGTCTGGTAACCTTAGCACTAAAGTTGCGAAAGATATAAGATATTGAGAATTTTAGGAGCGGAGGATATATCTATATACGTGTGTGTGTATTATCTCAGCTTATCTCTGTCTAACTCATAGCTAAAAAAAACAAGTATAGTGTATATATTCTTCATCGGAAACAACAGCCGACTCGATCTAGCCGACTGTTCGTCTATCCGTCTGTATGAACACTCTGACCTCAGGGACTATAAGAATAAGAATGTAAGTTTTCGTATACCAGAGGCAAAACAAGTTTGCTTCATTTTATCGATAACTGCCTCCGCTTCTCGAATATCGATACATTCCGATTTCCTATATGAATAAAAGGCACATTTTTAAAGACCGTGGATTCTAATTAATACATACATCTAATTAATGCATATGCTTATTATTGATCAACTGGACAATTGGACAAATTTCATCACTATCGGATAAGAAACACCCAAGTTATAGTCGAAAACGTATTCTCATATTGATCTCATTACTATCTGTATGCCCAAATATGCGAGAGCAAGTGTGACAATACTTTAATTAATTGTTTTATTGATTGTTTTTCAAAAACAAAAAGTAGCCGAACAGCTGTTTTATTTACGTGAAACGGTAATCTTGTCATTCACCTGTTAAAGGTAATATACATTCATAAAAGAATCGCGTATTGTCAATAATGTGAATGTAAGAAATATCATACGTGTAGTGGAACCCGGCTAGTAGTCCACAATGTACTGTCAAGAGACCCGTAAGCATTTTAAGTATATTCTTTCCCATGGATATGACTGGCTTAAAGCGTTTTTAAATAAAGCTGTTTAGGTTTGAGATCTCGTGCCTCTGTCCGGCACAATTGTAGTATTTGTCTTTGTTCGCTTCTTAGTTTCCTTCGTATTTTATTTATTTTTGTATTCCTCCAATAAGGGCCTCTTTGCTTCCATTCTTGCTGTCTTTTCCACTCCTTCATTCCCTACTATATATTTATGACGCTGGACGCTTCTAATCCCAGTTGATCTAACCTCAAACTATAGACGCTATTATCGTCTTAATCCATAGATATTTATTCAATTCGCAGCAATGCACGAAACAAAGAAAATATTTTAATATCTCTTAGACTGGTCTACAATTTAGATGTCGATCAAGAGTATATAATATTTGGCCTGCCGTTGTTTATTAGCTTTAGCTATATTCCATCAATTATTGAGCTTTGGTCTTTTGAAAACTTATTTGTTATATTTGATAATAAGTCCATTATTAGTATTTGTGCTTTTCAACTCATCAACCTTAAATTGTCATTTGAATAAACGCAGACAGGCACACAGAGATTCACTTGTCATGTATCTCGTATGTATATGCCTAAGTATAAATGTTTTGTGTACATATCTCAATATGTATGTGAATAACTAAACCATTAAATTGCCGCACAAATTACATCAAATATTTAGTGGCCAGGTGGACGCACAAGTTCTCAGGTGTGTGTATTTATGTGTGTGTGTGCAAACCTTGGCCAATACTGCCAATAAATAAACAACAAATATTTTATGCAAATTTGCAATTTAACACAACATTGCCCACATTTAGGCAAATGACCCAACAATTTCTTATACATACAAACATCTAAGTAAATATTGCATTTATATATACATATTATGTATTTTGTATATTTGATCAATAACAAAACATTTAGTGTAGATGCTAACAACACACTTGTGGCTTAAATGACCTCATCGTGTATTTGGCTGGTTCCAGCAGCCTATTCCGTATTCTGCAGCATTTTGCGGTCATTTTCATAATATTCGCACACACACTGCGGGAAATTACAAGCACATACACAGGGATAACAAACACAATCACATTAGGTCTGACCAATATTGAGTTAGAAATCACTTTATAATATGTTTGCACTGGCCTCTTCCCCCAGGTGTGAGATGCACACAAGTGCTTGGTTGGGGCGTTTTGAAATGCAATTATGTGGCAAACTGTCAAGCTGCTAACTCTACATATCAATCATCAGCACTTTGTTACGCTTGTCAGCTCAGAATCGTTTCGAAAAGTCAAAGTACAGTCGACCATTATCTTTGACCGATAATGTCCGAGTGAGAACGTCGTCATTATGAAGTTGTTTAAATCACTCCTCGCCTCACATGCCGCGTGCCACATCTCTCAAGAATGTTCTGAAACTTTATCTAAAAAGTTCATTACAAGAATGTCACAACAATCGCAGCAGCATTGACATATTTTGTACAAACTTTTGACAACATTTACGCTGGGTGACAGGTGCATGATTAATACGGGCCAGCCATAAGGTGGTTTCCTTGATATTAGTCAATCCAATTCTGCCCAACCACAGGCCATAAAATGAAACTTTGCCTACACTCTTTTCGAGTGACCGATGCCCTATTCGTAGATTGGTGATTGTAATATGACAAGCATCTTATAACTGATATGAGTAACTTTTGAATACCCTACAATTAAAGGGTTACTTTATTTGGGAGGTCTAAGACAGCATTAGTTTGCGTTTTAGTCAAGTAAATTCAAATTTTGTTTTTTAAAAGCAGTGTTAGGGATTCTTAAAAAGAACAGAGTAAGTTGTTGCAACCACACTTTTATTTTACACTTCTCTTTCGTACAATAGTGTAATAGGCACTAAAACAAATCTGTGCAGAAATTTCGATAAGCAATCACGAAATATGGTCTGTAAACTTTTGCCACAACGCCTCAACACCTTTCCTCCTGGAAAAAGGTCCTGGTCAAGTGACGGGCGACTAAGACTTGACACACATCCTTATCAGAGTCGAACGGAAATTTTGAAAATTTACCGCCTTAAACAAATACCCCAATTTAAACCACATGATTGATTGCTGCTGTATTGGGGCATTTGGGGCATTTTGGGCAATGTTGCCTGCCACTTAATATCAACAAAAACTTGAAAACTGGAGGGAGTGCCAGGGTTGTCGCCCAGTTCAGCATGAAGCCCGTCTTGCTGCCAAATCAGCACGGACATTGCACTTTGGCTTTTACCATCGAGATTTGTGTGAGTTACTGTGTCTGGGTGTGTGTGGGGGTATGGGTGCTGGTATCCTTTTTCCTTTATGGCATGGATTCCTCTTGAACGATTTGCTTCCTGCTTGCGGCGGCAGCTCATTTATAAAATCGTTTTTGTTCTAATATCCTTTACATATATGAATGGATTAAATGGGTGTAATAAGCTAAAGATTAAACTGAAACTCTGAGACTTTTAAGTGCACACATATACTTTATATATATATATATTAATACTTATAGTAGCTAATATTAAACAGTTTTGCCAGGGAAAGAAAGTTTGTATGCTAACTATTATTTTCGAATTTTCACATCTCCATTAAAATGAGTTTTACCAAAAATTCCTGTTCCTGTGCTCTCATTTTTTTTTCTGTAAATTTTGTTGTAAATAATTTTAAGCCACTCAATCTAGGAAAAGTTAAGGAAAGGTGGTGGCTCATTTAAATTCATTAGCCCAACGGAACTCACAGCACAAATTGTAGTGCGTAATGTTGCTCTTCAATGAATTTTCATTTTGAATTTCGTTGGGGATTTACATTCTATTACTCATTTTAATTGCGCATTGGGTTGTTTCTTTTTCTTTAAGGCAAGGGTGGCTTTAGTTTCATGTGCAGCACTGTAGTTGACAGCTCTGTTGCGTTACTAATGGCATTGGGGATTTGATTCTGCATAGCCCTGGGTCTGAGTTTGATGTAGCATAATAATGCTTGTATAATTATATAAATAGTTAAATGCTTGAGCCACGCCCCTCCATGCTGACAGGGAAGTTTACTTGTTTTTAAATTTAGCAATGCCTCGATATTCACTTGAAGTACTAAAATTCGAGTCCGGAAGTCAACAACTTTTTACTCGACTTTTTACAAAAATCGATACTTTCTCAGCACTTGAATTTCGCTAATCAACATATATTATTGCTCTTAAGTCAAATATAATTAAAGTAACAAATATTCCATATCCAAATTATTAATAACCTAACTATGACCTAGACTAGATCATTGTTTTATAATATTATGTTGTCAGAGTGTTGTTTCAAAAACGAGAAAATAAAGCAACATTCACACAAATGCAATATTTGAAATTTTCGCTTACTGGAGACCATGTTGGAGAACATTTCCATGGACACAATACGACTGGCCATATTTTAAAATACTGAATGGATTGCGTTTAATAAGGTTTGAAAATCTTTTGATTGGTTTCCAACAACAAAGATCATCCTGCCGATTCTGCTGCGCATCTCTCGTGAACTGTCTGAGTTCACACAAAGAGCCACGCAACTCAGCTGGGCTCAGTTTGAAGTCAAGTCAGCTTATGGAACATTAACACTTACTGCACACTGCATTTTGCGGATGGCTGGCACGGCCTTTGCCCTCTGGCCACCACACATCATAATGGGTCTCCTACTCCAACGTCTCCGTGGTTGATGTTGTCTTCATCACTATCATCATCATCATCAACTTTGTGGCCTTTAACAGCTCGTCTCCCACTCCGCCTCAGTTGGCTCCTCAACTTCTTGCTCTTTGTTTACATAACCATGGCTGCATGCCACGTTAGGGGGCGTGGCCATCACCAGCAACAACAACAACGATAACCACAACAAAATAACGAACGAAAACACTCTGCCAAAGTAAATGCAAGCCCATATAAAACGCTCTCATATGCAGCTTCGTCTGTTAACTGGCCTTTCATCAGGTTTGCACATATATTTCGCGACTGGCGATGTCGATCATTCGAAGATGCCGCAACGATTTTTCGAACCCATAATTACGATCTTTGTGTGAAATATATACACAAGAAAAACCATTGCTCGAAGCACGTCAGCAAGCAGAACTTAAAGAACCGGGATCTAGGCATGTTGTTTTCTGCTCTCCTTTTCAATCTGAGCACTATTTAAAGGGCAGACGGTGTTTCTGCTTTGTTTTTGTTGTTGACTTTGGTGCTGAAAGCGATTGTACTTTATAGATTGTTCAATGTGGACTACACATTGTTTTTTTTGTTTATTTTTAATGCTGGGCAATGTCGTGTTGGAAGATGCAACTTTGGTGGCAATGCCTTGCAAGCCATGAGGAGTGGAATGGAAGTGTTGCTAAATTTAAGCTTTGTAGTTTGGAATGCGAATTGCATAAATGTTGTGACGTGAATTCCATTAATAAGTGAGAAAGAATCGTGGAGAGTGGCTGTGAAGTATTAGATCTTATTTCTTAACATAGTAAATATCCCATCAGTTTATTAAAAATGGGGAAAAGAGTGTGTTGAAGTATTACAAAAGTATGTATCAGGCAGAAGAAGGCGAGTCAAACCCCGGAAAGCATATATCCTGACCAAATCTGCAGGCAAGTCGATGAAAATGAATTATCAATTATGGGATTGGAAACGTCTGAGAAGTCAGAGAAGTGGTTTTTAGTTTTGTGTTTTGTTTTGTGGGAATCTAGAACTTATTCTAGCTGTTTTCTCTGTTTTCCCTAGCGCACTGTTGACCTGGAACAACTGACTCAAATACTCGCTTAATCAAACCAAACTCTGGCGAGTAATCAACTGTAAATATATATGTTGCTACTAAAGTTAGCCACTTATCAAAAGCGAAAAACCAATGCAACCCAGCAACATGTTGAGCTGCCCCTCAAATGAGCCACACAAATGAGCGCCAACAATCCGCATTTCATAAAAAATGAATAAAGCTTTACCCTCCCTCACATGGTCATGATGATGGTGGTGATGATGATGATGCCAGTGATGATGGTGATGATGAGGGTGATGATGATATTCCCTCCCATCGAATATCCGAAAAGCTTAGTGCATAATGCGCCCCTTAAGGTCGACTGGCAAAACGGTAAATATATGAATTGGCTTTTGAGCTGGCCATGGGCTTTAGGATTAGATAGCGACATTCCCGCCAAATGGCTTTATGTGCTTCCGTAAATTTACACCTCGTAATCGAGATGAGTGTGCTGGACACAACACACACACACATCGAGGACTAGTGAATCCTGGCAGGCAGCAGCTGTTACATATTAAAAGCTTAGCGTGGGTCCAAGCGGTGGTTTTGTGTCTGTCGCACAAATTTTCATTTTTATGAGTGTGAAGGGCACATTAAAGCCAAGCATTTTGACCATTTGAGTTATGGGTTATACAGAATGCGGCCAGGAAGCAATTCCAGTTGGCCAGGCCCAAGCCAATTATATATGCTGAAGTACATAACAGCAACAGCATCAGCAACTGATAGGGAGACTGGCTGGCAGGGAGTAATGCAAACACGTACATCAGCCCCAATGAATGGTGTTGGCCCTTGCCACAGTGCAAGAGCAAAAGCAACAGCATCAGGAACACCATTAACTGATTTGCATTTCAATCTTAGCCGGTCGACGCTGGCGGCATGTGTTTAGTTTTGGCAAACCTGTTTCTCGTTCCCCAAGAAGTCAACTAGCAGAAAGGCAGCTGCAATTGCTCCTAGAGATGAGAGCGTGACACGACTTTCATCTGATTTGATTTGACTTGGTTCAAAGTTCAGTCTGGGCAAGGAAATACTGTTGTGAATCGCCCATCGCTAATAGCACAAACAATTGCTGCAACAACTCCAAAAACATCAGGCGGAGCAACATCACTTGGCAAGTGAGATCCCGACCCTCGACTTCTTATGTTTTGGTTTTGCTTGCACCGTGACTTAAAATGCAAATGAAAATGCAATCATTGTTTAATCTCGCACAGCGCCAGCAACAACAACAGCAGCAGCAACAGCAACAGCCAAGCAACAGCAGCAACAGTTGCTGTTGTTACGATCGCCAGTGAAGCATCCACGGCTAACAACAACATTTGTACATGTTCGCCATGCCCGATATGAGATTCAGGAAGCTTCAGCTTCAGATACACCACTTTTGATAATATTCAGAGAGTCGGTGGTGGAGGTGGCTGTGGTTTAACACAGCATCCCACAGTTCATGTTAACAACCCGCCAACCCCCCCCGCTCTCTCTATCTCTCTTTCTCTCCACCTCTCTCCCGTCATGGCGAGTGATGCAACTAAAAGTTGCGGCTGTGTGATAAATTCTTGGCATCACTGCACACAGGCAAACAGCGCAACGACGGATGTCTACAAGAGTTTTCTATCAAATAACATGAAAATTAGATCGCATTTCAGGATTGCAATTGCTGTTGCAGTTGCTGTTGCCATATTGCTGTCATAAGCAAGCAAAAGATGCCAGCAGATTCGTTGGACTTGCTGAGTTTCAATGGGGCAGATAGATTATTCTGCCAATATATATAAATGAAAGAATGCACAAATAATGCGATGGCATGATTTTCAATACAGAGAATACAGTTAACTATCATGGACTTAATAGGTAAAATATAAATAAAGAAGATGAATACAACACGACAAGTAACTTCGGGGTGTTTAAAATAACCTTGTTCATTTTGATTCGATAGCTGAATTTCGTTAGATTATTTCAATAACCACCCCTTCCTATCATAATTTTTATCATTTGGATTTTTAAAATGAAATTGTATTCATTAGGCATCTAATTAATGCTCATCAATTCATACTAACTGTTTGCCAATACTCCAAAATTATTTATTGTATGGGAATAATGACATAAATTAGGCCAATCTGCCAAACTCCAACTCCAATTTGTAATAATTGCAAAACAAACAATTTATCAATTTATCTATAAAACTGAGAGAAATGCAACATTCTTCTTAAATTAACAATAATATGCTTCTGTACATTATGGTCTCTGGAATGCCTCCTTCAATTCACACAATTCGGGGAAAACTGAATTTAAGTATAATGATAGATAAGATACGAATTTCCGCTACAAAGAAGCCGATTTAATTAGCTTTTAGTATTGGCATTTAGAAAACAAAATTCATAGAAGAATTCATATAAGAAACGAGACAAGTTGAGTTATTCAATACTGATCGTCAAAGCACTATTTATTTAATATCTATTTAAGTTAAGACTCATCCACGAAAACAACAAATTGCTGGCCATGGCCATTCGTCTGTCCACTTTGAGTTTCAGTTTCAGATTCTAGCCTTCGTAGAAATTTAATTGGGATTGCTTTTGCCACTGCAAGTGGCAGGAAACTTTTATGCTCAGCGCCGGCAAACTAATTAACCTGAAAAGCAAAAACAAAATGGTTTTATTTTTTTTCCAAGGAAATTATACAATTTCGCGCGCCCAACCATACACATACCTAGAGAGTGAGACCCTTAAAAAAACAACGTTTTTTTAAAGGTTGGCTAAAAAACAAAAAACAAGAGCAACAACAACAACCAATGCCCAGCAGCCTAGAATACAAAAATAAAAAATAAAGAAACCTAAACTAAAACCAACAGGCAACTACCGCTTTATCCGCATCCTCCAGCGGAATCCTCGTCAAGGCCGTTGGAACCACACAAACACACACACACACACACACACAGTAGCAGCAAAGGCAACCACAAGATTGGCCTCGGACTGCCAAAGTCTTCGACAGCTTCACACTGCTGCTCTCTGCCCTTGATGCTCCCCTTGGGCCCCTTGGTGCGCGCCACATCAACAGCCTCGTTGTCATCGTAATCATCATCAACAGCATCATTATGATCGTCATTCGTAGTCGACGTTGTCGTTTATCTTGGCTTCATTATCGCTTCATTAATTGCTAATTAACCATGTTCTACATGCCCCGTTCGGAGAGCGTCCACAGTGCCCGAGTTTTGTGTAAAATGTGCAAGGCGTGGAAATATTACCAGGCCGTATTTATCAACAGCTCCAAGACCCCCTCTCCCTTCCTCACCCTCTCAGTTCCCTACCAACGCGGTTTCTCCCCATTTGGTTGACCTTTTTGTAAGTGTAAATAAGTCGAAATCATGCCAAGTGAACGCGTCGTCCCCCGTTTTATCGCGCTTTAATCTAATGCAATTTGTAAATGGCATCTCAGGCGCAGACGGACTTCTCTAACGGGTGGCGAGCAGGTTGGGTTGGTTGCGTTGGGAGAGTAACTAGGCCAAAGGGTCCCAGTTTCAACTCCAGTTCGCAGTCTCAGTCTCAGATTCAGTTTCAGCCGCAGTTGGCAATTGGAGCGGGCATTCAGTGCTCTGTGCCACTTGCCACATAAATTAAAGCAAATATTTTTGCTTATTTATTTGCCTGTTGCCGTTGTTGACCAGCCGCAGGCCAATTAATTAATTTATGAAAGCAGACAGCTAAATATAAACAAAAGCACTAGAGAGAGGTACGAGACAACCACAAAGACCTCTCTGAGAGGGAAAGAGAGCGCCTCGCAATCAAAGCACATATGAAATGAGATCTAAAGTACAAAATCGGATATGCAAACAGACAAAAGAAAAAGCAAATAAAAGTGTAAGCCTTCCGGAAGTGAGAGTTTTCAATGTGTCTACTCGAATTTATTGTTTAGCAGCATGTACTAATGCAGTAATTTATGCATCACATTCAAATTATTCAATTAAATTATCTAATTAATATTGTCAACAATTCATTTTACATTAATTAGGTTTGACCAAATTCCATTTATTCTATATATTTATATAAGTTCTAATTACATATTTATTTATCTTTGCATCTTAATTCTATTTAACTCTCTTGTGTCTAGCGCAATAATTTATAAGTCTTAACCATATATAAGTAAATAAATAAAATAATGATCTATCTTCTTAGAATAAAAGTCGACAACTTTGCATTGATTGCATTAAAAAATGAGATATCAAATTGTTAATGTTTTTATATATATTTTAATTCCAATCTTTATAATCAATAGTTACGTTATGATTTTTACTTTTCCATGTCTGAGCCTCAGAAGCATTTCTAATTCTTATGTGTATATATAGTGATATACTGACACTTATACTGTCTGAAGCATACGTATTGAACAAGCTCAATAATATTGCTAAACTTGGTTGACAAAAAAATAGAGCGAAGACAGTAAACAGTAAGAAAAGTATTTTGTGTTTAGATAAGTTTACAATTAGTGTCAATTTATATTACGTACTGCGAGGTTATAAGAACGTCCAAGTATTTTTACTGTTGTTACTGTTTGTTAGCATGCATTAAAACATAAGTACACCGCCGGATAAGCACGGTTAATACATGCGTGTAATTCCAACGTGATATAAAATAATGAAAGCTAATTGTTCGTTCCCTTTGTATATGGTGTCTTGGTGTTGTCAGTTGTATATACCTTAAAATCTTAAATATATTTAATCGGTACACGAATAGTATTATTGAAGTTTCTCGCTGTCGAGTAATCCTTCGCTTCCACAGAAGTAAAATGCCCGGCATATCGAAAACCTCAAGCGAAGTACATTAAAGCTTAGTCAAAAGACAACGGAGTGAGGCGGTGAAAATGTACAACGCCATCGGTGTTGACTTGCTAAGGCCACGCAAATAGGCAAAGGATTTTCCACTTGAAAAGTGCCAGAAAGAAAGCTAAAAATAAGAGAAAAAAATGAATCAGCCATGGTGCAGGTTGCTTTGGAGAAGCTCAGTGTTAGCACAGTGTTCTGTTGCTATTCTTCCAGTTGGCTGCCCTGGCTGCCATCTGTGGCGCCAAACCGCAAAAGGCGCAATGCCCTTGCGACTGGTTAAGAGATTAAGAAGGAGCCGTCACAGGAGCAGGCACAGAAGCAACGAAAGTCGACTCGGCGAGTGGCGTCTTAAAAGTGACCCGGTCCGGGACTGTGGCCCCTGCACGTTTAATTAAATCAAAGTTAATTAATGCTAACGTATTCATAAACAGGGTCATCAAACACCAAAAACGCCAGTCACTTGGCTTCGGTCCTTGTCGAAGTCGCTGCTTGTTGTGTTTGGACTTACTTTGTATAATTATGTAATATTTTTGCTTGACGAAGCTCCTGAATATGCAACAGCAACCGCCACCATTCGAAGGCCTCAAGCCACCACAGCAGCCAGTTCGCCTTTCTGCCTGCCTGCCCGCCTGTCTGCCTGTCTGTCTGTCTGTCAGGAACAGGAAGTCGCAACAGTGGCAGACACTCGATGATGCAGCAACAACAACTCGCGTCAATGAGTTCAGCTTGTTTTGCTTATCGCAATTATGCCAGAAAGGCTTAAACCAAAACTTTTCGACTTTGTGCAATTAAAAAGGCATTTTTCAAATATTTAAATACATATTTAGGAGAGATACAATTAGAAGCAGATAAGCCTGGTAGGCAAACATTGTCATCACAGGGAGTTCTGTTGTTCTTCCTGTTGCTGACCTTAACTTCAAAAGTCGGTATGGTTTTTGCTACGCGCTTTGTGGAATTTAATTAGCCGCGAGTTTTGTCTTCGTCAGCTCCAAAATGGGATGGGTGGATCTTGCTTAGAGTTGGTTAGTAAAAAAGTCTGATTCACGTGCTGAGTAGGGGCTTAGATTAAATATGTGGTCAGGACAGCTTGTTTAACTCAGCAACTCAGTGATTTTTTCTTCCGCGCAGCTGGGACTACTCAATGCATATCAATATTCGCTACAAAAAGCGCTCTTCACCCAATAAAATCTCACAAACTTTAATTAATGCCATCACTTGTAAATGCATCAATGGATTAAAAAGCATAGCCAGAAATCGGTCCGTAGTAAGCTAGCAGCTATTGGAAATGCCCCATTGAATAAATGCAATGAATTAATACCGGGCAAACATTTATTTATTTATTATATTAAGCGTTGAAATTTTAATTTTCATATTTTGACACGTAGCAGCCATTTAAATGAACAGAGAGGCAACAATCTGTGCACTCGTAAAAATTATGTAGATAAAATAATTTAAGGGCTACAAAACAATCAAGTCGTTTATTTTTAGGCACTCACCGATGGCAAATGTATGCATTGAATAACTTACAATATTCACAAAATAATTTCATAGACAAGTACGAGTATATTTTAGGACCAATTATCGCTAGTCCCATGAGCCGACAGAATCATAAGTGTACAAAACAGTTGGTCCCTTAAAAACATACGATAAGTTTACAAAATCACAGGGGATTAAAATAGAGATACATTTTAAAAATAGATCGATGGCATTAAGAAATCGTTGATAATAATTGATGGTGGATTCTTACTCGGTATTGTAGGGAAGCTGTGATAATTTATTATTTAGCTATATATTAATTTAAAATATTGCCAGAAATAAAATTTAAATGTTATTAAGAAAGAAAAGCGCTTTTAGAAACGCCGATTATTACTTATATTTGCTGAACTAAATACGTCTGCTCACTTCCAAATTTTAACAATGTATAAAAATATCGACCTATATATTATTTCTTTATTTATTTAATGTAGACTATAAATGCAGAATACGAACTTTAAATAAAATTTGATTAATTGAAAATAATTTTAAACAATGCTTACATAATTCGGTTAGAATTAAAAGGAACAGTTAAGCTAAAATTTAAAATGTGACAAGTTTTATAAAATGCTCCAATAGTTCCTGAGGTAGTTATACAATGGTCCGATGTTAATGAAGTTTAATATATACTCAAATAACAAATATATATTCATACATATAAACTTTATCTTGCCATTTAACTTGATTTGCGGAGCATTGGAAAATTGCTTTGTCCGATCAATTTTTATATTAATTATATTAATGTCGGGTTTGAACAAACACAATCAAATTTTTATCAACAAAGCATAAAAGACAATTACAATTTTTAGCACACAAACGCCCAGATTGCACTTGAAGAATCAAAAGAGGAATATGCATTTGTATTGGATATTCTGGTATGTTCCCCGTGGGGAACGTATATATAAAATACAGCAATAAAAAATTAAAAGCCCCTTCAAACCCAAACAACATGACAATGAACAAGTTTTTAAACTCAATGCTGAAATTTGTTTTCCCCTTTACAAATTTATTATTTAGAGATTTCAGCTCGCTGCTTGTTTTGGCGTTTTTTTAACAAATATTTTCATGCAAAACTATGCGCGCGGGTATTACGAGAGCCCGCATGCATTTCAAATAAACATTTATATGGCAGCACCCCCTCTTCAGCCAGCTGGCACTGTTGGCAATGATATCCCAGAACCCTGTGCAGCTGAGTAAACACTATCTAAGCAATAAAACATTCAAAGGATTAAATACTTTGCTAGAATCGCTTAAAACATTTCGAAAATAGTTTTGACTCACACACACACATTTTAACAAAAATTGGGGTTTTTTTAGTTAGAAGTTCAGAACAGTTTAAAGTTTAAAACGGTTCGATGTGTGCTGCGAACATTTATTTGCCGATGTTTGAATAACAATGGGGATTAATTACGGTTTTGTATAGAACATGTATTAATAGCTATTTTAATTTATTTGCTTAATGTTGACAAGATTTACAATATTTAATTTTAAAAATATATTTGACGTATAGTTTATAGCACATTTATTGCAAGATGAATACGATTTCGCAAGGCAATCTTTAAATTTAAGTTATACAAACATAATAAAATGATTATTACAATATTTCAACTTATTGAAGCTAAAAATATTGAAATATTATATTGCTGATTGTGTAAAATCGAAGCTGCTTCCAAAACTCTGATTTTTGTAATAAATATTCTCAACGCATTTTAGCTGCCGATTCCCCAAATTGCCTTTGTTGCACTCATTACATATTTTTCAAACTAAGACAGAAATACTTATGGCCAGGAACAGTATAAATAGAGAATAAGCACACGAACTCAACGGAACGAAATGCTGTACATAAAGAAAATCGCAATTATATATGTATATGTGATATATAACAGAAAGTATGAGCAAACTATGCCAAAGAGCTGGACTATACGATACAATTCCTAAACATATGCGTTTAAATATGGAATTCAAGGGATAAAGCCACACTCAGATATACCATGCCAGATCGAGGTAGCTTTCAATTCTGACATAGAAAATATGAAGTATAAAGTAAAAGTATCTGTCAGTATACCCTTTATTCATATCAATTTCATGAGTACAGAGTAATGGAACCAAATGTTTGCTAGAGCTTTTGCGAATGCCAGCTGGCAACTGGCAACTCTCAAAATTGCCGACTGCTGTGGCTCATTTTATGGACGCTCTGAAGCGTGGCTGCATATGCAATTACAGTATACAGCAGCAACCAAGTTGATAACAAACAAAATGATCAAAAAATAGAAAATAGAAGAGAAGGCAAGCAAATGCAAGATGGATTTGGATGAGGTGCAAGGAAGGCAATCAACAAATTTTGAGCGACAGTTTTGAAGGCTTCTCTATTTTTTTTCTTATCTAAATTTCTTCTGTTTTTTATCTAAACCTGCATAACAATTCGCTTCGAGAAGCTTTTCAACTTGAATGAATGAAAAAAGGTAAATTTCTTTAGCTAAGCAGCAAATGCTACAGTTCGAAGTAGAGGAAGAGGTCGAGTGTGGGCCAGGTTGCTGGAATTAATGGAAATAAAGTCAAAAGAGCTTCGAACAAATTTTTCGCATTCGATATTAAAAATGTGCACTGGGAACATGTCATTTGAGTATTTATCGAAAAAATTAAATGTTGTTATGAAAAGCAATTAATGTATGAGTATATATGGATGGAGGGGTGTGGTCAGCTTGAGGCAAACACGCATTCTACGGACTGAGATGGAAGCACCTTGATAAACCCATGACTAATGGATGTGAATGGTCGAGGGTGAAAATACATAACAACAAAGCGACCAACTTAATGCAGACAACTACAAAATTTTCTAAGGGTTGGCAGTTTTGTTCTGGTGGGGAATGAGTCGAATGCATTGAAACAAAAGGACCCAGGAAAATTTCATTAAAGCCCGCCTCACACAATGTAGGCCAGCAAGAAAAACAAGAGCCAAAAACATGTGGAACACGCATATTACGAGTTGGCTCACATGTGCAGCCATAATTCATTAACGATTATGCACGACTCCCAAAAACATTAGACGGAATCGGTGCCTCAGCCACAAGACGACAACGAGGACTTTGTCACGTGCGATTAGTGTGAAAATTTGCCTGAGCATTTGCTGTTAATTTTGTTACGGTGACCCAAGTAATATAAACATGTACATACATATATATGTATGCATTCATGCTAGACAAATGCTTGGAGTAGAGCTACTTTTGGCGGCCCTTTCTTTTTGGGTCGGAATGGGGAGGGTGATGGATGGATGGATATGTGGAGGGGGGTGGAAGGTTACTTGACAAGATTTATAGATTTTTGCAACGAGTCATCGCTCATACGTAGATATTGCATGTACTTCTATATATATTTATATATACATATACATTCATGCGAGAGCTAGCTGAGCAGCTGACTGAACCTTTGCCACACAGTCTGTCGTAAGTTTGTGGTGTTTTAAGCCAAGTTATTGCTCTCGTGGCTGGGGCAAGAACAACAATAACAAGAAAAGCAACTATTTTTGGCTGGCATGTCTAATGCTCGGGTTCAAAAGGGTAAGAGGTGGCTTAAAAGCCAAAGCTTTAAGTGCCATCAAGAAGTTAGCGAAAGGAAGCCATGACGAAATATTGTATCCAAAAGTCAAGAGCAATAATCAAAACTGACTGGCCTTTAAGGCAGACATTGAGGGCACATTTGTAGAGCATTAAAACGGACCAGCACACACCATGTTCTCTGACATTAATCGAGCACTTGTGTTGGCTGAAAGTTAGCCTCTTGGGTAGCCATTAAACAGCCCTTGAAGTAATTAAGAATTACAAACGCTTTTCATCATATCCATTAATAGGTAATCAATTTCTCCTCAAGAATCAACAGCAAAATCAAACGGCTCTCTGCAAATTCACAATTTATATATTAAAGTATATTTAAATACTGAAATATTCTAAATTTAAAGATCATGCTATTGTCCCGCAATCTTCATTAATTATGCAAATATTTATGACAATTCACATGAATATTTTATAGGCCATATGGCATAAATAAAGGCAGTATAACTATGCTATGCCAGACAGGTACTTGCCGCACTCTGTCTACAGTCAGTCCATAAAAACCCTTCAAATATATGTATAAAGAAAGAGAAAGAGAGAGCACCACAAGACATAAACATAATAGACTGGCACTGAAAGAAGAACTCCCTGAAGTACTAGTCTAAAAAGTGTGCCGTCCATTACAATAATAAACTTACCACAGCAAATGCGAAGCAACCCCCAACTTAGTTCCATTTCACCCACTCTGCATGTCTCAGTTGGCATCTTGTAAAATGTAAAATCAACATTATTTCCTTCCACACAATCAACGATGATTTCTTAATAAAAAGCCGCTTCCCATCGCGTGGTTGGGGCACTAAACATACGCAGGAAGCAGCCAACCAACCTACAACCTACAACCTACAAACCCACAACCTACAAACCTACAACTTACTACAGCTTGTGCATAATACAATTTTTGACTGACTGAGACTGAGAATAAAGTAGTAATGGTTCGTTGACTGGCCGTGGCATTGTGGATGGGTTGCCATCCCCATAGTGGGGGGGTGGTTCGCCAGCTCAGTACTTTGGCATTTTTTAATACCCAAGTGTCCCCGTCTCGCAATAAGTGCGCTGCGCAACACTGCACGCATACAAATGAGCAAGGATGAGGGTGGGGATGGGGATTGGTGTTTTTTTGGCAGGAGGTTAGGTGAGGGGGAGCTGCGCGCAAATACGCGGACATAAATCGGAAATACATAAATTATTAAGCATCTCATAATAAGGAACGCTGTGGTGCACGTCTGTCTCAGTGGGTCCCGTCTTGTTGCTAATGAGGCCTCCTGATTAGTTTATGGCCAGCATGTTACGACAAATTTCAGAACACTGCGAAATATGATATGCCAGTAAACTTGGACAAGTTGATGGAACTGCAAATATCAAATATCATCAAATATATCAAAACTTGTTACAGGTGAAGTTTCCAAGCATTCGTATTCGTTTGGTACATCAATGGTGATGAGAATTCCATAATGCTGCTTTGGCAAATCAAGATTCGCGAATTCATGAAATCGCTACCGCCATAAACCTGTCAGCTGTCAAATAATAATTGTCAGTTTTCTTCTCGCTCTAATTCTGAAGTTTTGTCTTCCCTTTGCCAAACATTTCCTGCACTGACTGACATTTTGCTTGGGCCACACGATTTGCTTCACAATTCGGTTTTGTTTTTCTTGTTGCTGTTGTTGTGTTTGTTTTTTTTGACAACTCTACTTGGATTGGAGTGAGGCGACCCTCTCTGATTGTGTGTGTGACTGTGTGACTGTGTGTGCATGTCAAGTAGCAATTGAGACGAACGGCATTTGGGTGTGCGTATTACACACACAGACACACACACACACATGTATATATACATATATGACATCTGACTTCCACTTGTCAGAAAATATTTGCTTCCAAAACACAAAGAGCGGTCGTCCGACCCTGCAACCCCTCTCCTACGTTCCTTACTCGGCCCGACTTTACGCACGAGTTGCAATCTGCTTTTACATTTGCTATCCTACTCTCTCTCTCTCTCTCTCTCCCTGTCTCCCCTGTCTCCCTCTCTTCCGCTCTCCCCCTCTTACTCTATACCTATGCATGTGTATGTCTTTTTATGCTGTCAGCCATAGATTTACACAGTGTGTGTGTGTGCTTCGTTAAATTGATAGAATAAATGAGCATAAATTGAAAAAAGAAATATCGACGAAACAATAACAGGCGGGGGTAGTGCGACCCTCTGGGGTGTTGAAAAGGGTGGTTCGTTCATGTTACAGTCCTTGCTCCTGGGCCACATATGGGCAATTATTTAGTACTTTGGCACAACTGAGACTGGGAATTCGCTTCACACACACACACACACACATACACACTCTCTTGTCGTCCCCAAACCGCCATTACTATCGATTTGAGGGTGCATTACCTACTGGACCAGACGAGGGGGAGGGGGTGGGGGTGGGGTGGTGTAGGCAAGCTCGTCTTGGCAAAACTTTTCATTGAATTGCATGCAATCAGCACTGGCTCGCCTCCAAAGCGGCAAACAGGCGAAAGGACTATGGACGCAGAGCAAAAGAGCATAAAGTAATTTAAGTAACCAATAATTCTATTCCCAAGGAGTGCAGCAAATAGAGTATGTAGGTACGTTTATTATTCTTGGACGCCATTGAATGCCTCTCTACCCCCCTTCCCCTCATATTTCTCATCGCATCACATCGCATCGCGTGTGTTGCCAATTTGTTCGACATTCATTGACGACGCCCTTGGACGTGTGCGTTCTCTGTGTGCCCTGTGCTCTGCTCCTGTTCCTGTTCCAGTTCCAGTTCCAGTTGCTGTTGCTGTTGCTGTTTTCTACCCGCTCCTGGGCTGACTGCACTCGCGGCTGTCGTCGCTGTTTGTTCTCAAAACCAAATTTAGACGTAATTAAATGTGAATTGTTTATTTAAGGCGCACGCTCTGCTCCCCCTCCCCCTGTGTTTGGTTCCCCTCCCCTACTAGCAGCCAGCCATTTAGCCATGTAGCCATCCAACACAAACAGCTTGCAGGCGTTCAATCAAGCGCAGACATGACGTAGACTTGGGGAGGATGGGGAGGAAAAGGTGGAGGAGGAGGCCTAACTCCACATCCATGCAGCATTTCTGATGGCTTTCTTTGGCACAACTTTTGCACAATGCCGGGCCACAGACTGCAATGTTGCCACTCATTTTCATTTGTTTATTATTGTTGTTGTTGTTGTTGTTGCTTTTGTTGCGGGTGTCGGCCAAGCTGCGACGGCAGCATGGCGCGGCTCGTCGTTGCAATTATTGCCCTGTGGCAAGTTTCAAATGAAAGCAGGTGTGTCAAATGTAAACTTGCCTGGCACTACAAAAGGGGCAAGGAGCTGCTTAAGTAAACAACGGCATAACCTGATTGGCTCCAAAATGCATACAAACATGCGGATGACAGCCGCAGGTCGATGGCTACGGGGCTGTGCGGAGGGGGTTCTTCGGTTGCCGTTAATAGAATTTTTCATGAGCTCCGGCGACGCATTGGCATTGTTCAGGTCGCAGTCAAAGTTCCTTCAGATTACTTTCTAAGTAGTTAATTTGATTGGCTGGGCAGGTGGCAAAGATTGTCAACTGGGTGGGGGTTGGGTTGGGGCAGAGCTGTGATATGAGCCAATAAGTTATGCGAGGTAAGGAAAACTTTGGAGTCACCTCAATCGCTGGGGAGGTAACT
Source organism: Drosophila melanocephala (assembly GCA_037043625.1). Lineage (NCBI taxonomy): Eukaryota > Metazoa > Arthropoda > Insecta > Diptera > Drosophilidae > Drosophila > Drosophila melanocephala. Next base: position 1,961,810 of record JBAMBD010000751.1, read on the forward strand.
TCCTAATGATGTTTATGAATAGACTATGCCACTATGAGGAAAGTAGTGTTTGGCTTAACTTTTCACCTTCCTTTGCCTTCAGGTAATTTTTGAGGCTCAAAAAATGTGACCACTGAGCTAAGAATATTAAGACATTATTGAAAGGAACGCAAGTGAGAAAACATAGGCCAAGGCACAAAGCGGAACAGATTAAAATAGAAATAATCGAGTTTTAAAGCTGCTAAAACATTGATGATACATACATAAACTTTATTATACATTTAAGTGCAATAGGTAATTTTCAGTATCTATATATATAGATATATAGATATATATATATATGTACAGACGAAGGTAATTCTGATAGAACTGATTTTAAATTTTAACAAGGCGCTTGTAATATTTTCATGTCATTTATTTTACATTATTCTATGAAAATAGGTGAGAATCATTGATAAGCCTGCCATATATTTTATAATTAAACCTTACTTAGCCCCTTCAGATTTTTGCACTTGATCAAGTATTCTTTATTTAAATCATGTCTTACAAAATCAAAACTAAACTCCAGCGCTGCAAATATATATACCTTATAAGTCCAACAAATTTAAAACACCCTTAAGCCTTTCCCCATCAACCCACTCATTCAGTAATTGTGTATCGAATAACTAATCTCATTTTAGACATTCATACCAGACCAATAGCTTCACCTGCACCATGCCCCATTAAGTAAGTGAGCTACAACTGAACTCAAAAGGGTCCCCAGACTGGTTAGCGAGGCCAGTTCAGCCCTGACAAGTCTCTTCTTAATGACTTACAACGAATTATTTGCCATAACAACAGCAACATAAGCAGCAACTACATAAGTATAAATATAAACAAGTACACCCATATATCAAACAATTAGCGACATCAGAGTAAACATGTTAGGGGCGGGTAAAGGACACCACTGCACTGCAAAGAAACCACTGCACCACCGCCCAAAGCCCGAATCATTGTCCGCTTCTGCACCGACCATTGCACTTTTCGCTATGCTTCATAAATTCACGTAGTCGAACTGAATTGCTTAACCACCCTCGAAAATAGAGCGCTGGCAGGAAGCAAATCGGGCTTAAGGACATTGTCGCAGCAAATGCAATTGCATTTCAGGGTGGCAATTGCATGCTGGACTGCTCTTTTTGTGCCGCAAACAGAAAAAAATACTTTGTTTATTGAAGTGAGAACATTAGCAACGCTGTACAAATAACAACCAGTAATTAGGACAACTAGGCTGGAAAGCAAACCCCCTCCAGACGTAAAGAACCCGGCAACGAGCCCACTTGGTGCAACGAAACAGGTTTACTTGGTAACAAGTTGGCTAACTAAGGTGCAATTATTGTAAGAACTGAGCCCAGTTACAAATTCAGTTTCCCTCTACATCAACTTAATTTTTATACTCTGCTACCAAAGGTATCATAGTATATTATTTTTGTGCAATATCCGTCATGTTGTCTGTCCGTCTGTCCGTGTGTATGTACTCAACTTTTATAAACTTGATAAGAGAGAGAGAGAGAGAGACATGAAACTTGGAACATATATTGGTCTGTGCCTGCGTGGGATAAAGGTTAGTAAATCGATAAAATCGATTATCGCACATCGATAAAGCTACATATCCGGCCGCAGAAACTTCGACTCTTAAAATTTGAAATGCGCATATCTTTCACAATTTGTAAGATAGACTCACCAAATTTGAAAGTATGTTACTGGTAGCTCCCCTAAGAGATCGATAAGAAATGGGACGGGAACGCCCACTCAGCCTCCCAAAACCGATACTCCTGCTAGTGTAAGTCGATAAGACCATATATCTAATACAGTTTGAAAGCTAGAGTCACCAAATTTGAGAGGTATAAACAATTTTGGACCACGCCCACTCCCGCCTCCAAAAACGATCAATGGTTATTTCCCGCAATATACGAGATATAGTTACGAAACTTGGAAGGTATATTACTAAGATCGTCTTCCAACATTTTTTTTTGGCATGGCCCACTGCTGCCTCCAAAATTCTCAAAAGCCTATATTTCCCGCAATTTAAGCGCTACAGTTACCAAACTTGGAAGGAAGATTGCTGAGAACCCTTTCTATTCATTTATTTAGCCACGTCCACTTTCGTCCCTAAAATGTTCAATACCTTATATCCTGAACAATGGTACAGCTATGGCTTCAAAAATTAGAGAGAAAGTTACTACGAAACTCCCTTATCTTTTTTTCGGCCACGCCCACTCCCGGCCTCAAAATTCACAAAAGCTAAAAAAAAAATTTCAATTTAAAAATCATAAATTTTAAATTGTATTTTTTTTTTCTTATTTGCTCTATTTGCTGATGTTAGTCGATATTAACTAAATAAGGGCTGAACGGATTTTATCCAACAATCGTATATATACGATATCAGTACCAATGGCACTAAGAATTTAATGTACGTTTGAGTCGATATTGAGTTGATATTATTTGAAGTGAAGCTGAAAAACGGTGAAAACATAGAAAACTCATAACATTTGTTTCACCTTCAATTTTAATATACAGCATTTGACTTCTTCTCTTCAAGAACATGGAGTAGCTTTGATTGTCGAAAGTTGGCAGCACTGGTCGTGACTCACAGTTCAGTGAATGGCCCTGCGAACTTGTCAGACTGCATTGACAGTTGCGCTGGAGATTTGAGGTTAGATTGTTACTCTGCTAAAACCAATGCGCATGGCTGCATCGCCACGTGCCACTTGCAGGATATTACTTTTATTGCCACATGCTTTATAACGACGCAACGCCGCCTGATAATGCGCAGTGCGATAGCGATACAGATACCAACAACTGTCTAATATCAGGCCGATTCATCAGAACGTTGACTGTGTCTGAAATTAATTTCAGCAAATTCATTAAAACCCAAAAGCACATTAACTCGATAAGTAATTTCACACAGAACGGTACCAAGTGAACCAAAAATGTCAGGAAATTGAAATATTTATTGCATGCAACGCAGGTCTGATCCGGTTCCGCTGGGACTTATTAGCTGTTTCAGATCTATAGCTTTATAAACGCAAGAAATCTGGAGTCGTATCCGATTGCGAATATACAAATTTGATTGATTTTGAAGAAGATTTGGCTGCAGCTTTACATTGTGTTTAAGAATTTAAAAGAAAAACTAATTTGGGTTCGCATCATTATTATCACTTCAAATCTCGCTATATACTTAGCGGATATTTAATAAAACCCGCTTAAAACCGTTCAACACCTCCCTAAACGGATATTCGTTGTGTTTGCTGAAAGCTGTCGTGTCTGGGTTGTGGTACAGACATCATTTATCAATTTAAGCAAACAAATCAAAACGGAGCTGAGACCTAGTGGAAGCGCAGCTAGATCTACGACCCAGGAAATACAAAAGTGAAAAATGATTTGAAATGGATTACAAGCTGCTTTCATCGTGAAGGCAGAATGTGCAGTACCAGAACAAAAATCTATTTACCAAAACTTTGGGTGATAAATGCAAAAACTCTACAGCCCTCCACCGTAGTTCGGCTTTCCTCTGTCCTTTCGTTTCGTTTCGGTTTTGGTTTGGTTTCGTATCGTTTTGGTTTCATTTTCGTTTTCTGCACACTCACTTAACATCATTAAAATGACGCGTAAATGAAAATTGCGCTTGGCGGCTGCCTCAAAATATTCTGTGCGGTGTTTGTTGGGTGGCATGTTGCTAATGTCGTTGCCGGTTTTCGAATTTTCTCTTGCAAATATGAAAACGCAGCAGCCGGGTCTCAGGACACAGGGGCGAGGAGGCCAGGCTAGGACGTAGACACAGACACAGAGCAAGCAGGCAACATCATTCATCAAGGATTTAGTTAAACGACGGCGAGCGTCTGTGTGGGTTGGTGTGTGTTGGAGACCATTCATCATCATTCGTCTGGGATTATGCTTTTTAAACATACGATTGCTGTCAACATTGTCAGTTGTAGTCGTCCTCATGGCCGATGTCCTGTACACGCTGCCGGCCAGTGCAGTCAGTCGGGCATACTATGCTCGATCCGAGAGCTGCGTTTTGCATGCATTCAGGAGCCGGAGGATTCGAAATCGCATTCAACCACAGCTCTTACATGACTCGACTGCTTTCACTATTTGCGCTGCATTTTGGACTAAAATCTGGATTGGAATTGGTTTTGGGGAGTGGCAGCCCAGCCATGAATCAATCATGTTTAGGAAGTGTCCCCTCACCCCCCACACCAAGTCAGCATTGACAACACATCCATGGCAAGCTCCAACCCGAAAGAACTCGCGCTTAATTCTGCCAAGAATTTTGACAAATATTTATCAATAATTTCAGGGCTATACCATAACAAACAATATGCTGACTGACACCCGAACAAGGGGCTAAGGGGCTAAAAGGGGGGTCTCCACTGTGTTGTGTCCGAGGATTAGCAACAGCAAACATCTCCAACAATCAACAAAATGTCTGTCGTTGGCCCGTTTGTCATGCTGACAATTGGCTTTGGCTGCCCATTGAGTGAATGGCCAACAAGAGGGACAGAGTGACAATCAGGACCAGGACCAGAACCAGACATGGGAGCTCTACAAATAACAACAAAAACAACCAAACACATGTGGGTGGTATGCGTGTGTGCTTTGTTGTGGGGCGACAAACAGAGGCTTGTCAAAATCACAACCAAGTCGCAGACGACAAGGATAAGAGCAAAGATGGGCACAGATGGGATAGACCAAAGCTGGACCTACTGCTGGACAGATGTGAATAAATTGCTACACTAGAGAGGTAACTTCCATCCATTAGATTGAAAGTCACTCAATTTAATTGGAGAACAGAATTAAACGTTGTTTGTTGGATTCAAGTTGACTTCAATCTTAAACTGTATTTTGTGTTGCTTTTGGGATAACTCTAATAAATTAGCAAATATTTGTTTGAATAGCCAGTAAATGATATTCTAAAAACACAAGAATTGGTACTTATATATGTTAATAATTTGTTGAATCAGTTGTGAGTCACAGATTCTATGTATGGCTTAATCGAAAGGCATTTCCGCTGTAGAAAATATTAAATAAATAAACAAACTGAATGTGTTTATTAAATTAACAGCAACCCACAGAGCCGAACTGAGTCGAGTCCATAGTTTAAAACATCCAAGGTGGAACGTGTGGCGCAGAATTATCATAACAATAATTCAAGATCTGTGCGAGAAATTACGAGGCAACTCTTTTAATGGCTTGCTCACAAGTCGACGACAATTTTCAGGCGAAACACTAAAATCTTTTTGAATTTACAACATAAACTTGAAGAGCTGCACGCTAATTATCGATTGAATAAAGTATAACAAAGAGCTGTCCATGGAGATCCCAAAAAGGGAGAGTTCATGAATCGTTTCAACTTGAGTTGAGTTGAGTTCATGCTTATCGGTGCTGTCCGATTGCCTTAATGTGTTGAAAGTGGAATCACAATTGTGCACAATATAGCGGATCTTTTTGGCAGAGTTATTGACAGCAGCTTCGACTGATGAAAGCGCAGTGAGTCATTCATTTTTATTTTTTATTTTTCTGCTGGGTCTGTGGTTTCACACACAGCAGAAGCAGAAGCAGAAGCAGCTGCAGAGGGGAAGCTGGAAGCTGCTAATTGATGGATTGCAGCGCTTTATGAGTAATATAAGAGGCAGACTCGAAGTCGAAATGTCGCATAGCATTTTTAATTAGGCTTGCCACACTGGACTCTACGGGCGAAGACGAGGTAGCCACTTGGCTCTTAAATAATTCAAAGCAATTTATGCGACAGTTTGCCGCAAAAAATGTAAACGCCACTCACAGCAAAGCAATGCAAAGCACTTAACCCTTTTTTACTCCCTCAGTTTTCATTTTTTCAGTTTCTTTCCTGCGGCCAACCCAAAATGTCTATAATTATTTGTCCTGCGTAAGTCAAAGTTTGTGGGCTCACTGGCAACCTGAGCCACCTAAAATGCCGACTTACAAAATAAATAAAACGAAAGCATTGCGAAAGAAATGTCAATATTATATTTAAGACGTCTTTCATCGTTGTCGTCGTCTGGCAACCCGTTCCGACAAATTCACGGAGTAAAACACACAAATCACAAAAAAAAAAGGTAAACGTAAACGCATTTTTTCTCATTTCCAAGTTTTTTCCTGCATCTCTTTGTGCCACCGAGATTTTATGAGGCTGGTCGGGAGAGCTGTTCACAAAATATTATAATTGCCCAGCCAAATGGAAATAAGTTCTGGCATTTTAAGTGCCATTGAAGCGACAACGATCACGTCAAGACGTTACTTCATCGAGGAAAGCAGCTGGCTGCTTACCACTAACAGAGCTCAAATTGCAGCTTCAAACGGCAACCGATGGTGAGTCAGTGTCTTTGGCTATATCCAGTGAGAATAAATCTATTCAGTATTCTACGCAACTAATTGCCATTTAGTTTTACAATTATGCATTCCAGCCGGCAGAGTAATTCCCAGTTGTATCAAAAATATACAGAATTATTTAAATAGTACATTTTTGTAAAGCTTACAAATAGTACTAACCACAATTCCATTTGTAAAATGCTGCCTACGAAAGATGTAATATTAAATACAATTTTTGATTCAATCATACTAGTTCTTATATCTACATAAGCCACAAAATTTGATAATATTAGTTAAAGTTAAGGCAAATAAATAATTCATACAAATTTGTGTTTAGATACTACTTGGATTAAGATACTCATCGAATGAAAAAAATGGTCCTATTGTGTATTTGTACAATGAAGAAATTAACAATTGTATCGCGAAGTCGTGCAAATTAATGTAAGATTTAAAGTGAAATTAAGAAACAATGTTGCCATATTTACAGCTTAACTCACTGTATTTTCCACATGACATTTAAATTATGTTTTTAAAATTCACAAGTTATTTTTTCACGCATTTTTAATTGTCTATGAGTCTAAATAAACTTATATGCGCACCTATATTCCTAACTTTTTTATTATTTTGTATTTGTATGAGACTTGAGTATAGGGTCTCTTCTCTCTTAGTCAGGCTCACTTGACTAGAGCACCTTTACTTCGTTTTAAATACACTTGAATTCAATTTGATAGAAGTGTTCAACTTTCATCTCGTTTTTTATACCGATTTTCCTTTTAAGCGAATATACGTAGCAATTTTAAATAGTTCTCTGCTCTCTCACTGCTCAATGCAATTTGTAATCAATCTCAGCCAAGATGACTCAGCCGGAATTCAAACGCCATCAAAACTTGGCCAAACTTTTAGACACAAAATCTGGCACAATGTAAGCTTATTGCTTTCACAAAAAAAAAAGATAACAAAAAAATTGTCTTGCCAGCCAATTAAATTGTCCTTGCCATAAAAATGTGCAGCAAGAAGTAGCGATAAAAAGAAAACTAAAGCCCCGATACTACTATACGCAGCACGATCCGAGCTTTGTGATAAAAGGCCTGGCCAGTCAGCCGTCAAGTGAACGAAATTTTATCACACACCACAGTCGCAGCTAGTATCGTTGGGGGATTGCCAGACACCAGGACACCAGGACACGAGGACACGAGGACACGGGACACCACACAGACCACACAGACCACGCAGCCCAACCAACCCGTACCGATGAGCCTGCCGCATGACATTGCACGTTTTGCGCGTTCGTCTCGATTGCAGTTTAGTGCAATCAAAGAGGATTCATCAGCCCAGGACCAGCAATGTCCAGCGAAGCGTTTATAATACCACCAGACAACAGCAGCGGGAACCGGCTATCAGATGCCCAGGACCAAGGACTGTGGACCGCCGAACGAGCGAGTCTTAAACCAAAGAAATTAGTGTAAAACTAAAATCCGATTTGGGAAAACAATGTGATCAGAGTCGGGGGGTGCTAGTTTTGGTGGTTGGCTGCATTGTTGCCTTCATATTTTGCTACTAGTGCTAGTGCGGTCCTGTGGGAAACACCAAAACTCTCATTTAGGGGTAAGTTCAGCATAGTCAAGACTGCTCCCCTCGCAAGTCGGCTAATCTGCCTCTCATGGGTTTTTACAGATTCGACGCTTTTTATCAATTCAGAAATATCTGATAGCCGCAACATTTTTATGACTTTCCACTGATGGGAGAGGAGAGAGTGCAATTCTATTAAATTAGATGGTTGGCTGACTGGCTGGCTGGTTGGCTGGCTGGCTGGCTGGCTGGTAGCTGAAAGTGCGCATATGCATGAGTATCGCGGAGTTTGAGGCGCCTCAAATTAGTTTCTTACGCTTGAGTTTGTCTTAATGCACAAAAAGTGCTCAGGGGATTTGCCGTAATTCGATTAGAAAGGGATTACCGGGCGAAAAACTTCAACGCAAAAGGGCTCCTCTCCAAACTATGTATGGCTTTTGTCCTCGCCACGCGTTTTGATGAATGATGTATCGAATTTTGAGCAGTAGCAGCAGTTGTTCTTTCAAACGTCTGCGGAAGTTCCGGCATCTGGAGACATGTGAGCAGCAGTGCTCAGGAAGTGCCGAAACAACAGCGTAAAGCTTTTAAATGGGCCATGAGCCATGGCCCATGAAGATTAAACCCAAAGTGCACTGGGGGCTGAAAACAAATGTGACAAGGGCAGATGTCTAAGGGCTTCAGATATGATGGAAGGCAAAGAATGAATGAATAGGTATTCCTTTGAAACATAATTTTTACATATATAATTTTAAGCAAGTATTCAAAGCAATTAGCTCTTCTTTCGAGCCAAACACGGCCTATGTGTGCTGGCTTTATGGTCAGACCGACGTCTAAACTTCGAGTCAAACTGTTGAAATATAATTACATAAAAATAAAATAGCAACTAGTACAGCGAGTTGGCCAGAACTTATTGCCTTCTTTTTTGTAATATTAACATTCTAAATATTTGACGTCTGTTTTTTATTTAATATCAACTAATATCAGTCGAAATCGAGAAATACAAATAGTTAAAGATAATTTAAATCGAATAAAATTAAAATCAAAATTAGTAGCTTGTTTATGTTTTTTAATTTTATGTATTTTAGCTTTAAATTAAAAAATATCAGTGGACAGAAAAAAATGAAAATAGTTATGAATAACTTAAATTGAAAAAAATTAAAAGCATAACATAGTATTTATAAGTTTTAAAGTTAAAATAAAAAATAATTTTAAAAAATGCTCAATTTCTTATGGTATTTAATTGCAAAATTTATCCAACATCCTTGATAAAGAAGAGTTTGTTTAAATGCCTAATGCAAATGCATGCGAAAATAATATTTACTAGACAAGAAGTTTCAAATTGATCAAATCTATAGAAATCGCTAACGAGGAGTAGAAAAGGTTCATTAAAAACATAAATTAATAGAAGTAAAGAGACAATCTAGAGGGAACCAAAAAAATTAAATTGACTTTATATTAAAATGGGACTATTGTTAGAGAAAATATAAAAATAGACACATAATTTCATATTTCTTTCAAAAGTGGTGAATTTTGATTTATATAAAACAAGCACACAATTTGCAGTAGCTCTGGGTTAAGAATGCCAGTAGGAGAATAAATGAAATTTAAGGATATATGTTTAGTGCTAAATTTGTACAAATGTACAAAAAGTGTATAGAATTCCAAAAATTGTAGACTAGCGCAATCCTATTTGCCTCACTCATATGGCATTGCATTGTACAAGTACTTTCATTTCTTACCTCTTACCTTTTTATCTAAGCAAAACTCCAATACAGTCCCCAAAAACCAGCCCTCAATGAACCGAAGCGAAAGTATGTAATTCATGGCTTCTTTACTATTCCTGCTGCCAACAATAAAGCTAAAAAAAAAAGAAAAGAAAAGGCATAGAAGTCACCTTTCGCCAAAAGTAGCAATCCCAGAAATAAGGTGGAACAAGCTGACCCAAAACTGTCAATTGAAAACCAGAAAGCCAGAGGCAAGGGACAATGGGCAATGGGCGGACAAGCAAGTGTGCAAAATTGATTTAACCACGAATTGCTAAACGATAAGTAAGAAACCGGAGCAAAGAAGTGGTCTAGGAAATTGAAAAAAGGGGTTTGGGCTTGGGTTCGGTTTCTGTTTCGGTTACGCTTACGCTTACGGCTTCGGACAACGGCAACGTGTATATATTTCCGCGTGTATAATTAATCTGTCAGATTATTGTGACATGTCGCACCAAAAAAATGTGTGCGATGCATTTGCGGAAAAGGAAAGGAAAAAGGAGAAACTGCTCGGAGCACTCGGAGTAAATTATATTGTCGCATTGCTAAAAAAAAAAACGGAAGTCGACGGGGCGTTACGCGTACGTGTAACAAACGGTAAAGTATTTGGCACCCCATACATTAATAACTGTAATTTTCTACCGGGTGCGTGTTTTGCCCTCCGCGCCATTTACGCTTTTATTTCGCAAACTCTGCAGCACAAAGGGTTGCAATTTATAGCCGAATATAATGCTCACTGCTGGCATCTCTCTCCCTCCCTTCCCCTGACTCTTTTTCTGCTGCCCTATCTCTGTATATTTAACCATGACAAAGAACCCCAAACAGAATCCAAGTGGGATTGAACCCAAAACCCATGCTGTATCGCGTTTTGATTTCGCGCTCGTTCGACGCCCCCCCAGGTCGTCGAAGCGCTTCTCGTAAATTGTCAAAATGAAAAAATTGCATACGCTCTGAGCTCCATTCAGTTCACACCCCTCACTCACTCACTCACTCACTCATTTACTCGCTCAGTCAGTCATTCAGTCAGAAGTTAGAACACTTTTTTCTGGTGCGCTTGATTGCGAAAAGATTCGCCTTGCTTTCTGGATTTTTTGCGTGTCGCGTTTTAGAAATTGTTCACTTGCCCCTAAGCGCTAAGCTGACGAGAATTACGAGTGCGAGCCACAGAATCATAACCCCCGCAGTGCGTTAAATCGAAATACGCTCTTTATGTCTATTAGTGTGGCTGCGGTGCGTTAGCGCAAAAAGTTCACTTAAGCAAAACATCGGCGGGGGGCACCGAGTCAAATGAAAATGGCGACCAACTTTGACCAAGTTGCTTTCTGTGACGGCGAGGATAATTCGAGTAGTTAAGCCCAAAATATTAATATGCGTTGACAAAAGCATGTCACAAGAGACGGAAATGCAACATGTATAGGAAACTATTGGGTGGAGTTTGTAGCAGTGAATTTAGTTTCAGCGCGTGTGAAATTAAAATCTAAATCAAGTAAGAAGGCTATAGTCGAATGAGCTCTACTACGAGATGCTCTGAACTCAGCAGTTATATATATTTTCTTATGCATGCGTAAAGAAAATGCATACTGATAATAATGGGATCAATATGAGAATACGTTTAGGACTTCGGTGTTTCTAATGTTAATGATATTTGTAAAGTTGATCAATAATATGCCAGAAAATATTATGTACCATTTCGAAGACTTTAACTTTAGAAGTGTGCCCTTTACCGCTATCGGAGATCGATTTATATCGGGGAGTCTTCGATAAAATAAAATAAAATTGATTTGCGAGTGGTATTCAAGAATTTACATTCAAAACATGGACTTGCTGTTGATCCTGAACAAAAATATGTATACACTATATGTGTCAGAGATGATTCTTTCTTCCTGTTATATACAAAAAAAAAAAAAACCGAGAACAATCTAAGACTATCTATCTATCTTCGTATAATCTATCTTTTGTTATTGACCAAAGGTTTAAATATATGTTTAAAAATATGCATATATTCCAGACTTTTTGTCATATATGTAGGCAGTCATCTTTGCACCGTCATCTCCGCACCTTTAGGGTCGTGATAAAATTATATTACTCTCTGCAAGAAAAAAAAAGTTCAAACTTCATTAACTCGTGGTAATTTAGTTATTCTAATTTGCTAAAAATATATATGTAATTAAAATTTCTTCCCCCAAAAGTGCGTCTGACAAGTTGAAAATAAATATTAATTGAATGCAAACAGAGGTATATTTATAGATTAGATTTATTTAATTTAATTGGAAAATACATGTTATAATGAAGTCTTTTACATGAATCACCGAATTTTGTGCAAATTAAGTTAATCCCAAGTATAATGCCAAAGTAGCTATAGTAATCTCGCTACTCTGGAAAAACAAGTCCCATTCTATGCGACTCATTCGAGTTCAACAAACTGCAAACAAAGGGCTACCAAAGATTGCAAACACATTTCCCGACCCACAAGCGGCAAATAAAAAGAGAGTTGGCCTCTCTCCCCGCGCTCCGCACAGCAACATCGTGCAATTTGTATAGGGCTCCCAAAAACCGACGCCTATTTGCATAGAGCCCATTTCAGGGCGGTCCAGTTGCGGCTCAGAGTAGCGAAAAGTGCCAACTCACATACAGAGGACAACCATTTTTCTTGAGCTGACGCCCAGCGAAGCCAAAAGAAAAAAAAACATGAAATAGAATAAAGAAAAGAAAAGCAAATTCCGCTGCGTTTTAATTTTCTATTGAAATTGTTAAAAGCAGGACAGAGTACTATGGCGCAGGATATGCAACGTCGATTTGTTTGCTTCGGTTGGGGTCTGAGGTCTCTCTGTATGTGTGTGTGTGTGTGTGCGTGTGGGAGTATGGTTTGCCTTTTTTCACAGCTGCCCCTCCATTAGAAAGCGCCAGGCCCATGAACAAAAGAAATTAAATGCCTTAAAGGCATTTTTAACGATACAGCTCGCAAAAAAGGCGACCATAGAAAAGAAGCGGAGAAAGCAGCCGTAAAGCAGAAGGAAACACCAAACACAAAAAAAAAACTGACTGAGGGACCGGGAGATAGCTAAGGGAGCGAGAAAAGCATTTAAGAAAAACATCATCAGAGTATTTGCCTGAAACCACAAATTACTTACAGCACAGCGGGCTGTCGAGTGGGCGTGGCTCTTTGCAAAACATATGACTCCCACACAGCCCAGAGCCCAGTCAGTGCCTATCGCCCTAGCATCGTATGTAAAGAAGGGAAACCAGCGGGTCGGCAGTTGCCGTGTCCAGCAAAGCCATTTGCCATATGCACTGGTAAAGGAGAGACTCCAGCAGCTGTTCCTCCGGCAGGCAAATAAGAATATGCCCAACTCCGGTTGCTCTCGCTGCTCTGTGTTGGCTGTCCGGAACCTGGCAAAATATAAAGAAAATACAATTTTTTTGCAAACAAGCCAGGCAAATGTGTAGCTTACCAACTCTGGCCAAAATGAGAAACGCCGAATTGAAATACTTGCAATAAACATGAAAAAGGCAAGCAAACAACAAATAGCAGTGGACTGGGCTAGGATGCTTTTGGCTGCTGCTCCTGCTGCTGCTGCTCCTTTGGCTGTTGCGTTTATTGCATTGACAGGCCAGTTACCAGTTGCCAGTTGGCAGTTGCCTCCCGGGGTGGCCCAGGACCAGGAGCCTAACAAAAGACGGCAACAAGCGAGTGGAGCTGTGCCGCAAGCTGAAATGCTGATGTTTTATTCACGGCGGGTGCGAGTTTAATGTTGAAAGGAAGTTTCGACGTTTTTGATGCTTACTCCTCAAAAAGAAGACCAAGAAAAGTGCTATGGATAGGATGGCTAAGAATATTTCTATAAAACTGCTTTTCAAGGAATTATATAAATGTAAAAAGATGCCCAGATGCATATCGAAATGTAACAGTAATTACGGCAATGTGTAAGGAGACTTGCTCTTCTAACTGTACAGTTTTGACTACAAAATGATTAGCATAGAAATACGAGAAAATAAATGGAGAAGACTTGTGTGTTTGCTTGCAAAAAAAAAAGTTCCTCCACTCATTTAAAAGCCTGATCCTGGCACACAGATCCAAATAAAAAGTGTCAAGTGATGCCGAAAGCAATCACAATACTCATCAAACTCAACTCATCAAACTCATTGTCGTAGTCACATCATAGAAAAAAAAGGAAAAACAGAATGAGAAGACGTCCACAAGACGTTGCCAATTTGCGACACACTAAACACACTACAATACAAGCCGGGCAACTGGCGATTCCGTTATAATTAAGAAAACGCATAATAAGTTCATTACGAAGTTGGACACAATGCACACATTTGTCCACAGGCAAGCAATGAGTCAAAGGGAGATTCAATTTGAAGTTTTGCCAAAGAAACTCAAAAGTGCAACGAGAGCTAAAAATTTTGGTAATTTGTTTGTGACCTGTTCACGCATATAACTACGATCAGTGAGAAATTCCGAAAAAAGCCTATACCGAAAGTGTGAAAATAAGTTTCTAGCAGAACTGAAGGATGTAGATAATGCCCCAAGCAGAGTGTTCTTTTTTCTGGATCTTTCCGTGTCTTTGTGCGAGACAAACTTTGCCAGCATTGCCACAGAATTTGCAAGTGTCATTAAAGTGTTAATTGCTTTCGTTTGAGGCTGAGTCTACATTGAGAGCACAGTCCCTCTGTGTATGTGCAATACACATGTGTGCGAGGCGACACCAGCAGCAAAAAGGATGCGACAATGACAACGACGCCGCTGCTGCTGCTGCGAAGACTCTGCAAATAAGTCTGGGAGCGATGCGGCGCAGCAGCCTTGTTGTCGTCTTTATCCCAGGGTGGCGCTGCTCCGTGGCGGAACTTGCCAAAGAAAAGTAGCGCAAACGGAAGTTTGCAATTAAAGTGTTAATTGTGTTAATTTCTTGTGAATTTCATTCGCAGAGACAACAAAAAGCGGCAGCAGCAGCAACTGTGACTGTGGCAAAAAACTCTGAAACAAAAGAAATCAACTCGAAGAGCAGTCCGTACCATCAGTTGACCATGGGAAAGAGTCCTAAGTACAGGGTATACATGTGATTTTCCTATTTGTGATGTTACACTGACGGACAGCCAACTGAGTGTTAAAGTCGCAAGCGAGGTCACGAAAGAGATATATTTTATAAAAACAAAGCAATGTAATAATACATAAGTAACTATGACCTAATATATTAATTCATTGCTCTCTCTCTCTTTTGAACTACCCTTTATTACCTAATGAAATTGAAGTATGCACGCTTAAGTTTCATAAGTTCTGTTAAATACTGTAAAAGTAGTACTTATTAAAACAGTGAAATCAATCATTAAGTCATAAGCTCTACTACTTAATTAAAAGAGGGAAGTATTTCAGTGCACCATACTCAACATCTAAGAAAATAAACATGATAGTATAATTGTATAACCCAAATAAATTATAAAATTATGATTTATAAATTGAATAAAACATATGGTCTGTGTTTCAAATTATCATTTTTTACGAGGCCCCTTCTTGAGGTGATTTTGCTTGTTGTTACGCTAATTAAATTAAAATTGTCCAAAATTATCTACCGAAACTGTCTCGAATCATGGAATCGTGGAACCATTGACCTTCATAGAAGAGCAAATATTGATATTATAGGGCCCGAGAAGCTAACCCAGAAGTTTTGCAATATGAAAATCAATTAGTTTTGTAAATGATCGCTTTTAACATTTTAAAATTTATTAATTAGTTGGGTTTGAAAAAGATTTAACCACACCACAAATAATTCATATGTATGTAACAACAGCCACCTATATTCTTAATTAAGTTAATAAGGTCACACAAGCCCGAGTTCTTAACTGAGTATTATATATATTATATGATCATAAGAAATAAAAATTACACAGGATTATTATAAATGTTTGACTTCATTTTAATTAAAGTTAAATATGCAAAAATGCGGGGCGACTACTACTATTTAATAATAATAAAGATGTTTTAAAAGCGGAAAAGTTTTCAACAAAGCAAATATAAAACTTAAGTTTCTGCTTCGAATTCGTTGCATTCGAATCCGTTCGAACATGTTTAGTACATTAAAGACTTTTTCTAATTAAGTAGATTACAAAACTGTACATATAGATTTCGTGGCTGTGAAAAAGCTGTGGTAAAAGACCAATTAAGTTATACTGCTTAGTTTGTTTTGCAATTTCTCAACTATGAAAAGCATTTTGGCATAGCTTAAAGCATTTCCATTTCAGATTTTGTGCAGTCAATTTAACGCAACAGCTTTTCAATATTGCCAATTGCCCAAAGAAATCAACATTTCGCCCGCTTCTGCTCAAGTGGCACTAAACATGCAATTAACAGCACTTCAAAGTTTGTCTAGACATTGGTCTGCACCAGCTGTAAAAGTGGGCCAGAAGCAACAGCAACAACAACAAATGTTTATATGTATAAATTCAAGTGTGTGCTGCTCATAAAGACTGCTACATCGTGAGTCTTTTTGGACATTTATAGTTTTAATTGCCGACCAATGAGGCGCAGCAGAAAAGGGCAGCCAGTTAAAATTGCATTTTATGGCTAACAATAAACTCTTTAAGCCGACGAAAGTATCTAATTGGACAGGTGAAATATCAACAAACAAACGATTAAAGAGTCAACCCAAGGCAAAAATATAGCTTGCAAGATGCTGAGTTAAAACCAAATGAAATACTATACAAAGGATTGTATATACATAAATATGTGCTGAGTTTGAATTTATATCCAGCGGGTGAACTGATGATGGAATGTCTGCTTGGTATGTCGCGCATGAATGCTTCGGATAACAAAGAGCCTGGGCCGAGTCAAGCCCAGCCAAGCCGAGTCTTTGTGTCGGCAACCTTTCGAACTGAACTGATTAAGCCACTAGTGGAGCGCAAGCTTTGCCCCAAAGTATTTGGGTCTGGGACTGTGGCAGGCTATGGTTCTGAATCTGGATCTGGTCTCAGCAAGCTGTTGGCTGACTGACTGCTGACAGCTCACAGAGTGTGGCACATGGAAATCATAAAAAGCGCAACCAAGCAGCAAGCACAAAGTAATAAAAGCCATGTCCCAGACGCCGCAGTGGACCCCAGCACAACCCATTCAGCTGCTGCATGCCCCAAACTCTGCTTTGCACTCGCCCTTTGGGCTAGTGTTGGGTACTTTACGACACATCGTCACGCTTTTGTGACATTTTGTCCTTTTCCACTCAAGACACACCTCGCTCACGCACACACACACACACATTTCGGGCACTTTCAACACTACACACAATGGACTTCAAAATTCTTTTTCATCAGTTGCCTAAACAGCCGCCGGTTTCGCTTGTAAAAGAGAAGAGAAAATAAAACCCAGAGTAAACAGTCCATAACAAAAAAAAAAAAACAACAATACAATGCATGCATCGGCAGCTCTCAGTCTTGACTACATATGAGCAATCCTTTTATGGTTTTAATGCGATTGATGGTCCATCGTCGTCTGTCGTCTGTCGATTGTCGCATTTGGAGTCGTCGTCGTCGTTGTTGGTGTTTGACAGTCGCGCATATGGACACAGATTGATGGTTCCACATTAACCGAATGATGTTGGAGAGAATGATAATTTTTTGTTATTATATTCTGGCGAAATTTTTGTTGAATGCGGCCGCCAAGAGATGTATAGCAAGTGGATGGAGATTTAAACTGAAGCGCATAATTTGGCTGAAGGTAGCAAAAGTTAACTTCCAGGAATTTCCGGCACCAAGCTGCAGCAAGCTGGGTTTCATTTCAAATTTCTTGCTCGCCAAAAGAGGTATCAGAAATACTCTTGTTTCATCTTCATCAAATTGGATTTTTGTCTTTTTAAAAAGGTTTATTGTTGATCTTATAATTTGATTTGTCATCAAAACAAATGGGGCGCATCATAAGTTTGTGAATGTCTTAAACTTCAAAGTAAAGCGAAACCTAATGAGAATTGTCAAATCTCTAATGGGAGAGCAACTAAATCTGAAATTGTGCTGGAAAACTAAACGATTGAAATAAAAATAATTTAAATATGAGTTTAAGAGTTCAAAGCTCCCAAATATTTCATATTTTCATTTGCTAACCGAGAAATTTGTCGAACATCCCTCGTAGAGTATTACTTTGGCTGGAAGATTGTATCTGTTTTATCGTTTCTTCCAGCAGAATGGGTATTTTCAGCCAACATCAATTTAATTTGCAATCATTATATTGAGCTGCTTTGGCTACTACAAAGGGATTTTGAGACCCTTTGTGATCTGGCCAGTGTGCAGCTTATGCAATAATTGCTCGGGTAGGATATTCCACCGATTCATATACACTCTGAATATATAAATATATTATCCAAAATGAATTGAGACCCAATTAGGCTTTGTTAAGCCCCTAATGATTGTTATTAAAACTAATTTTGCCTGTTGACCCATGCAATAAGTATGCATGTGTATAAAATGAAGGTCTATGGATTCCACGTGGGAACCACAGCCAGCTGAGAGCCGATTGTCGTGCCTATTAATTGCGCCCCAACTCCAGTGGTCATGCCCAGTTCTCGAACCGGTCGCATAACAAAAGCGTAGCCAAAAGGCTTGAGAAAAGAATGCCAGGCATTTGTCTTCTTTACGCCACAATCTCAATAAGAGGAGGCAGCAGCGCTCGCTAATTTAGCAAAACTAAATCAGAAATCAAGCCGGCAGAGCCAGCGACCCATTCCAATTGCGATTCCAAGTCCGTGGGCAGCCAGGCAAATCGGAGCCAGCTATCTTCAGGCAGCACACAATTATATGTATTTGCACAATTTACAATTAACGTATCAAAATCTGTGCGCTAAACTAAATCTAATTACCAACGAGCGCAACAGCAAAGCAAAGCGTCGAAAACAGAAAACAGATATTGAAACAAGTGAGAACGTTGCAGTCGGGCGTTACCGACTGCGAAATACTCTGATACCATAAATAATTCCATCTGATAACAGGTGCCTTAGAACAGGGTGGGTGTAGCCAAGAAATACCAATCTTTGAAGGAGATTCCTTGTAATCTGTTCTGCAAGCTTGCCTTTACATGTGCTTTTGTGAAGTTGGTAGCGAGAGTGGGCGTTGCCGAAAAACAGGGTGGTGGAAACAGGCGGACGGACAGACAGACTGGCAGGCAGCATGACGGATATTGCACAAAACCAATATACCATGATACCTTCTGTCGCAGAGTATAAAAAGAAATAAACAACAAATACAATAATAATGACGAAGCTGAAATGCTCTATCAAGTGTAATTGCTTTAAGTCCAAGTCTCCGATTCACAGTTGATTGTTGAACCGAAACTAATTTACTTGTATTTCCACTATTTAATAACATAACAAAATTTATTAAGAGTAAATTACGCTGGTGCGAGTAGACAAACCTGATTTTTAATTTGCAAAACCATTTTGGGGTTTACGACTAAGCCATTAATAATAACTTAAATAGAACAGAATAAGTTCAATTTAATTTATTAAATTTCACTTTTCAGCAAGGTGTTGAGAACAACATAAATATAACATAATAAATTTCAATTTCAATTTATACTCTCTCAAGATAGTTCAAATAATAAATATGAGTAATAATTGATGTTATTCAAATTTGCCCGACTCTTAAGCGTGCAGCTAAATGACTACTGCAAACTGCATGCCAAAGCTAAGTTGTCCAAAGCGGAGCGGGTGACTATGCCTGAGCCCAGTATAGTCGGCTTCCTGGACTTTGGCTAAATGCTCCGACAAGTGGCGACGATGGCGTTGCTGCCATTTGTCAGGCAGCGGACCGATAAAATAGTTCCTCAGCGTCGCTTCTGGCAGCGTTTTAGTTTTTGTTGCTGCTGGAGCTTGACGCGATAATAAGAGCGATGAGGAGAGTTATCGCGGCAAGGCAAGGCAGGAGCAGGCCGCAACCGGCAAGCAAGTCCCAGTGTGAGAACCGCTACCACTCTTCTATGTTTTCTGCTTTATGTTTGGTTTTTTCAGTTTTCGCGTGGAAAATAAATACCAATCTACATAAAAGTGGAAACCAAATAGAAAAAAAACAGTCTACAGTCGGAGCTGGCCATTGAAAAGAAAGAAACCTGCTGGCTTCTCCTATTGAGAGCAATCCAAACATAACAGGAACAACAACAAAAAAGCAAAGGCCAAAAAAAAGAGTGGAAAATCAAACGAAGCTAGAAAAAGCAGTGGTTGCATGTGCTTGGACGGTAACAGAAACAGAAACTGGGACTGGTACTGGCACTGGCACTAAGGCACTGGCTGTGGCACTGGGTATTTTGTTGCGGTTACAATTTGGAGCAGAGGCCGGGCCCCCGTCTAGTTTTGATGAAATTGCTCGAAATAATAGGGTGCAAATGCTTCAGCTGCCTTCCACTGAAGCTGTTGCTGGACGGGCGTTTTTCTGTGTGTGTTGTGCCTTTTAACTCTTTCGCGCTTTGCGTTTTGGTTTCTGTGAAAGACCAAAGGCGTCACCAGCTCAGCTACCAACAACCATCCACCATCCACAAGCTCGACAGCTCGCGTGCTGGCTCCGATGAGAGTCAAAAACAGTTGGCACAAAACTTTGAGTTTAACCAGCGCAGCACACGCATAGAGACCGCCGCTCTGTTGGAGTTTCGGTTTGGGGTTTTATGTAAAAACAAGAAAAGAAACCCAAGAAAATGCTATGAAGAGTGGAAGATTAAATACCCTTCTACAACATAGTATTAAGTTTGCCGATGATGAAATATATATCATAATTCAATTACGAAAATTATAAAAAGCATCGTTAGAACTGTGAGATCATTTTTATAATACCAATAATTAATATTAAAGAAACATTATAATTGTAAATATTTATATATTAATAATAATGTTACTTATAATAAAAATTATTTATATTAAAAATAATTAGACTTATAAATATATATATAAATGTTTACAACGTCTTAGCAGGAAGCAGTCAAAATTACAATATCGAGACATATTCAGTCAACCCGCAGTAATATGCACATCAATTTAAGATTACACCTATCGTTTATTTCTTCTGTAAGAGTATTAATACACGAGTATGTCGGCTAAATTGGGTTGCAACAGCAAAAAAAAAAAAAAAAAATTTGCTGCGGCTGCAGCGAAAGATTTGTGGTGCAGCGGCATTTGAAATTGGATCTATGCTGTTGCTGCCGTTTTCCGGTTGCCGGTGCAGTTTGACTTGAAATTGCGGAAACAAGGCTGAGATTTCTATGTGGTTTGAATATGATTTGAATATAAAGAAATATTTGACTTCAAAGCCATGCAGCTTGCTTTTGTGGAATGTGAGCAAAAGAAACTTGGCCAGCGGTTCGGTATACGGATTGAACAAAGGGGTCGGCTTGAAAACCAGATTTTTGGTATCCTTGAACTCAGCTTTTGGTTAGAGTCTTAGTTCATGAGGACTTATTTTCGAATTTTAAATAAAACACATTTTATATACAAATTTGAATAACAATAAATAAAAATACAAAAATCTACATATTTTGGAGTTCATATAAATGTGTAATATGTATTTATATTTCTACTATTTGACTACAAAACGTTGTGTGTTCTATAATATGTATCTTTGAACATGATCACATCTAACTTTGTATTTTTTAAATTATTTGGTCAGTAGAAATAGTCACCATGTATTTTTTATCTTAAAGGCAAATATTTTACAGTACGTTCAGAGCATGCTCAGTTATCAGTTTATTTTAATAATCCACACTTAATTTTAGGAAATAGTTGACGAAACTTTAAAAATTTTCGACTGGGCCATTTTAGTAAGAGGTGTGAAATTTATTATATGATTTAAGCTTGAGATGTGTATATATACATATATGTATATATATAATACATATATGTATATGCTTAACATACAAATACACAGAATCTTACAGTTTGAACTTCTCTCCCTTTTTACTGTACACACTTATTTTCCAATTCGAAATAAAAGTAGTACACAGCACTTAACAAATGCGCTACCCTTTCAATAATAATTAAGTCATACCCCTTACTTCGTATGTAGACCGAAACAATTTTAAAAATAAACTCGAATTAAATATGTATGCAAAACTCTCACGAGACGTCTACATTCCCCGCTAACAAACTGGCCAAACTGATTATTTCTCTCTATGCACGAGGAACATTAATCTGTTGAGAATTTGCCTTGCCCCTTACCGTCCCGTCCCCCAAACTGCCTTGCCTCCGTCTCCACCCCCGTCTCCTTCTCCACTCCTGGACTGGTTGACCAGCTCTTACAAATCAATTACTTTAATCAATTTTTAACACGTTCGCGTCTTTGCACCCAAGAGGGCCTTCTTTGGTTTGTTCATCCGGCGGTTTTTTCACATCATCTTTTTTGCCTGGTAATTTTTTGCTAAAATTTTAATTATAAAGATTAAATACGGGCTGGCAGAAGCGGTGAGCTAAAGGAATAGCAATGTGCGACTAACTAACCTGCCGTAACAAACTTGAAATAATATTCAAGAATTTTTATTGAAATAATAGCAACGATGCAGGTCGAGACACATACACTGGCACAGTCACAACAGACGACAGGCACCCAGACAGAGTTACCCAGAACGAGGCGCAGTTCGTCAGAGCACATCAAAGGCGGAACATTCGTCTGGGACTGGACGAGATGGCTATGGTAGTTGCGATGGGGGCGATGACAGGCTGTCATCATTTCGAAGTTCTTTTTCAGACTTTTTTTTTCTAATTGAAATGTTTTGCACCACATTTCTGCGCATTACCACCTGCTGCTTTGGCTTCAGAGAAGCCGTCACTTTGCCAGTTTCCCATCTCTCAGGGCCCTTGTTACATAGCCTTATTCTTGCTGTTGCATGCAACAGCAGCTTTGCTAAATATGTAGTTCACTGCCTGGTCTCGGAGCCTGCAAGCCAAACCGCAAGAACAATGCGCTGCACTGACCATCATCAATTTGCGAACTGCGCAACCGACCAACCACAACCATCATCATCATCGTCATCATCATTATCAACGCCAAGTTGAGCGCATGATAAGTTGCAGTTGAGAGACTCGATGCGATTATTTTTTCAACACTTTGGCATATTTCTATTCGTGTCAAAATAAAAATATTTCACATCCTTTTTTCTGTTAATGCCTTTTTTTGTTGCTCTGTAATCATGAATCATTTTATGGCTTTTTTTCACGGAAGAGAAGTATGAAATAAGGTTTAATATTCAAATAATTTGAATAAGTTCGGTTAATATAAATAGTACCACAATGTGCTGTATAAGCTTCTAATTAGCTTAAGTTTAAATTGAGAAGTACAAAGTACTTGAAAGTACAAATAATTGCAACAATCATTAAGAATTAAGTTACCCAATTAAAGATGTCTAATTCCAAGAGAGAGTATTTTATATTCTACTAAAGCCTGTTTGCCTTTTGCGGTCCTCGTTCGCCTAACAAGCTGCTCGGCTGGAGCATTTCTACGAAATAATTTTCTTTTCTTGCTTTAGACTTTTCATCGTCGACTCGTCTAGTTTACATCTTCATAGTCGCCCTGCTGCACCACAAAACTGGGCAGGCAGCCTCACCCTCCCCTCGCCGAACTGTCGGTGCACTGTCACACCTGTCACTATTGTGGCTGATCACAACAACCGCCAACAATGGAGACGGTGGTCGGAGACGAGAGACAAGAGACGACCTCGCCCAGTCCCAATGACTGTCCAAGTCCTATGAACTGGCGGACAAGGTGTGAACGTCAAATAATCACCTTCGCACACGGCATGCCCACAAAAAAAAATAAAAAATAAGCAGAAACTGAAGATTGGAGCAGGAAAAGAGGGGAGCTGGCAGCTTGCCTTGGATTTTCACGAGTCTCGACGTTGTCGCTTAGGTATTTGCTTTTCGTAAGAAAATTCGCGCATATTTTTTGGTTTTCTTCTCTCTAGATATATATATATATATATTTTTTTTATTTCTATTTTTTTAGGTTTGAGGCGTTGGCGAAATGTGTGAAATTTCAATGGAAGACGCGGCAACAGAAAACGCAGACGCAGATGTCTGTGACTGCGGTCTCGCCTCCAACTGGCAGCTATGCCGGTGTTTGCGACTCTTTCACTGCTGCTTTTGTTTGCATAATTATTTTATTGTAAGCACAAGGTGGCCACGCCCACAAAACTACATGCACGAGTGCGGCCCGCATGAATATTAAAACAAAGACGGTTTCGTCTGGCCCCTTCGCCGTTGTTGTTGCTGTTGCCGCAAGTTGCAACTGTTTTGGCAAGTGCCCCAAAGCATCTCAGACACTCCCCACCTACACAGCAAACTCTACACAATTTTGTTGGGTTCCCAAAAAACTTTTCCCCCCATTATAAACCACTGTGCGAAAGCCGTTGCTGACTCTTCCAGCTGTAGGCATTTCTTCAATTAGCGTTTTTATTATTTTTAATTAACAATTTTGCAACTTAATCCGGCTGCATGGCGTAGTGTTGAAATTTCTGCAGAGATAATCGAATCAGGAGGGGTTCTGCTTAATGCCTGGCTAAAGTTTGTCTAAGGATAAGGCGAACAACAACTTTTGCCGAACCCGAGACATGTGCATAATTATATTAGGCACAGAGCTTCAGCATAAGCCAGCAGCAGACAAAAAGGTTTGCCCCCAATTCCTTAACGGATGTCTGACGAACTGTTGCCAAACGGCGGACAAAATAGCAGACAGGGCTGCAGGCCAATTTCAAGACACTCGAATCGAGAGCATTGGACTGAGCGAACTTAAAAACTACTGGGAATTAAGTGCTGCAGACTGGAAAATGGACAATTACTGTACAGATCCTATTACAAGTGGAAAGATTGAAACAAGTTGTAAATGCAGGGAATATACACAAAACAAAATAATACGTTTGTATAACGCAAAACATTCAAGAGCCAAGATTACCTTCACTTGAACTTGCACTTAATTATTTATAATAATGTGTAATAATAATATCACTAAAATATGATAGTAGTTAAATGCATTACTTGGAGAGAAGTACACTTGAAGTTCCACTTAATTATTTATTGTAAAAACGCTCAAGACGAACAAACAAGAGTCCGTGTTAGACCGACAGCTGCTATGACAGCTACAAGACTCAGTGGTCCAATCAAACCGACTTATAGAGACTGTCATATATAATGTTTATTAGTTATATTTATATTTATAAATTTATATGTTTATATATTTATATATTTATATATTTATATATTTATATATTTATATATTTATATATTTATATATTTATATATTTATATATTTATATATTTATATATTTATATATTTATATATTTATATATTTATATATTTATATATTTATATATTTATATATTTATATATTTATATATTTATATATTTATATATTTATATATTTATATATTTATATATTTATATATTTATATATTTATATATTTATATATTTATATATTTATATATTTATATATTTATATATTTATATATTTATATATTTATATATTTATATATTTATATATTTATATATTTATATATTTATATATTTATATATTTATATATTTATATATTTATATATTTATATATTTATATATTTATATATTTATATATTTATATATTTATATATTTATATATTTATATATTTATATATTTATATATTTATATATTTATATATTTATATATTTATATATTTATATATTTATATATTTATATATTTATATATTTATATATTTATATATTTATAATATATATTATATATTTATATATTTATATATTTATATATTTATATATTTATATATTTATATATTTATATATTTATATATTTATATATTTATATATTTATATATTTATATATTTATATATTTATATATTTATATATTTATATATTTATATATTTATATATTTATATATTTATATATTTATATATTTATATATTTATATATTTATATATTTATATATTTATATATTTATATATTTATATATTTATATATTTATATATTTATATATTTATATATTTATATATTTATATATTTATATATTTATATATTTATATATTTATATATTTATATATTTATATATTTATATATTTATATATTTATATATTTATAATATTTATATATTTATATATTTATATATTTATATATTTATATATTTATATATTTATATATTTATATATTTATATATTTATATATTTATATATTTATATATTTATATATTTATATATTTATATATTTATATATTTATATATTTATATATTTATATTTATATTTATATTTATATTTATATTTATATTTATATTTATATTTATATTTATATTTATATTTATATTTATGTTTATATTTATATTTATATTTATATTTATATTTATATTTATATTTATATTTATATTTATATTTATATTTATATTTATATTTATATTTATATTTATATTTATATTTATATTTATATTTATATTTATATTTATATTTATATTTATATTTATATTTATATTTATATTTATATTTATATTTATATTTATATTTATATTTATATTTATATTTATAGTTATATTTATATTTATATTTATATTTATATTTATATTTATATTTATATTTATATTTATATTTATATTTATATTTATATTTATATTTATATTTATATTTATATTTATATTTATATTTATATTTATATTTATATTTATATTTATATTTATATTTATATTTATATTTATATTTATATTTATATTTATATTTATATTTATATTTATATTATTATATTAAAGAGAGAGGAGTATTGTCAAGTTGATAAGAGCTACTTTTCCTTTCGATAGGTATACACATCCACACTGGTCTCATCGCTTGTGATAGCTTTGTCAGTTGTCGCATCAATGGGCAGAAGCTCCTCGCAGTTGACGCACATCCTCTTCATGTCTCGACTGCACTCCCAGCAGAACGGAAAGCCGCATCTTGGACAGTAGACAAATTTGCTATCTTCCAGAGCATTGCAGGTGAGACATTTCCGCTTTGCAACATTGTAATTTCGCAGCCAGCCAAATTTATTGGGATAGGACATACGCAGCACAAACAATATGTTGACCTCACCCTGGACGTGGCGCAAGACCATATTCTCCTCGGCCCGAATATGCATCTCGTCGACAATGGAATTCCGTTTGCGCAGTATGCTGCTGTATAGAAAGAGGATGCGTTGCTTCTCCCGCTTATAGTAGAAGTAGCTGCAAATGACGCGACGCAATCCCACGAAGGCGGCACTCTGGAAGATCAGAAAAATGATGGCCAGATACAGGAGAATCAGCTTAAAGTAAAAGCTGCTTGGCAATACATGGGCCACTGGCAGACAAGCTTCGTTGCTCAACGAGGTGGAGACACGTTCGTGTATATTGAAGTTATTCATTGTGGTGCGCAGCAGACGAGCCATCAGCCCAGTGCCATTTATCTGAGAGTTTAATTGGAAATGATATTGTACAATCATAAAAAGTTAAGTTTTATAAAGTTGACTTATTTTTGGCGCCAATGGTTAGTAACCCTAGTATTCAGCAAGTACATTTCTAAAAATTGTAGTTGTGACATTCTAAAAAGTATGTTCTGCATTTCTAAAATTTAGAATGTTCATTTCCTACACATTTTACACATTCTAAAATTAGCTTTTTTGCTATCTGTGTTATTATTAAACATTAGTGAACATTGACTATATGTAAAAACATTTCACATACATTCATAAATTTAACGTGAAAGGACTAAAGATTTCTAAAAAAAAAATTTATAGAAATAATCGCCACATTTTTTTGATTGTCGATTTAGTGAATGCCTTTCTAATTTTTCGAATTTTTTTTTTACTAATTTTTGGGAACAGTTACTAAGAACTTTATAATTTTGAGGGCTACTTACTAATATGTACATTTTTTTTCTGAGTGTGTGGTGCCCGAATTTAGGAGCTGTCTCTCTGTCTTTATACTCACGCGAAATCGAACTTCGTGCTCGCCCTCCTGATGGTAGGTGATCAATGATCGTCGGTGTATAATGGTCAGTAGAGTCACAACCATGTGGTCCAGCAACAGAAACAAGCCGGCGGTAACAACCTCTAGCGAGAACTGTAACATGTACAAGCAAATATAGTTGGCCTGCTCCTGCTTGTGGCTGCATATTCGATTGACATTCACAAGCCGGGATTTCTCGTGGTTGTGCAGTGGTAAAAGTGAACGCAATTTGGCGTCCTTGCGGCGAGCGTCTACATGCTCGAAATAGTCCGTAATGTAGAAGTTATCGAATTCAATATTGACGCGATATCGATAATGGTATTGGAAGGATGCATACAACACGCCCAAAATCATTAGGCATAAAATCTTCTCAATAATCAGCATGACCCGCTTAAATGTGCGCCGTTTGCGCTCAAACTCCGCGATAACCTCCTCTGCCGTTGCCTGTGCACTTTGCAATTGAGCTGATGTTGATATGTTTTGTACCTGATATGTTATCTCGATATTCGTGCTATTGTCGAAGAGTTCATGCTCCGCGTGCAACATTTTAACATATGTTCTGCCAAAATTAGCGGGCACCACCTAAGTAAGAAATGTAAAGTTGGCTCTAAGGGTTCTTCAAATGATACATCGAGGCTAAATTTGACTATCTTACATCATTTATAGTCTCAACTTACCTTGGAGGCGTCACAGATTTTATCGGGATTGCCAAACATATTGACTTTGCATATAATATCGACCCGATAGGGCCAGCATATGGCGCTTGCCAGCCAGTCCGGAAAATTGGTGCTACACTTGCGATAGCCTTGTAGGAATACCTCCTGGCAAACCTTATGTCCACTGCGCAGCTGATGCTTGCAGCGATTACGCAAATTGCGCAAAAACTGGCTCTGCACATCGGCCGCTTTGGGCAGCTGCGCATTGGAGCTGGTACTATTGGAATCTTCAACAGAAATATTCGCAGCTCGTCGGAGCTTATTGTTACCAAATTTATCATCCTCAATGTCCGAGTGCTTCACGGCGTACTTGAGATCGTTCAGAATGTCCTGTAGCTGCTTGAAATTGCCTTGTATTTCGGTTAAGTCATCGGCCATGTACTGCAGCGTGTTCGTAAAGGGCCTGGCCATCAGATCGAAGCGCGTCTTCGTCAGATTGTAGGTTAGCTCCGTGGTACAGGCAAACACTCGAGCCACCTCTCCCGCATTCCGCAGCAGGTTATCAATGGGGCCGGCAATGATCAACGCAAAGGCAGCCGCACGGAAATAGCGACGACCCGCCAGGCCCAGCAGCCCCTCAAATATCAGCAGGGTCACCGCACGAGCAGTGGGGCTGATCACATATAGGACTCCGTTGAGCAGCAGGAATACCACTGTCACCTTGTCCTCTCCCACAATGTGGCCGTAAAGTTTACTTACATTAATATTGACCGAAATAAGCAGCCACATCAAATATGCCAGCAAAACACCAATCACGAAGCTGGCCGGGATTCGCAATCGCCGTGTCCAAGGGGTAGTCTCTTTTTCGTGTCCATAGAGAGCACAGTATATCGGTTTGCTTCCCTTAGCGATCGCTTTGCGAATTTGCCTTGTTATGTACAGCAGCATTGTAGCAAATGTTAAGACAAGCGGATCAAAGCTGCTTTTCGACTAGAAGCTATCACAAAACAACTAGACTGTTAAAAGCGTTCGTATTTGCTGAGTTTGGTCTCGAATACATTACACAATCGAAACCAATTCTGCAAAGATTTAACTCTCAATGACACTAAGAACTTCACCAGCTGCACATTCACACCATTCACGTAAATCTAACTGCATATCAATAATAATAACTTAGTAATAGACATGAAACATGTGCTGAACTTAAATGAAAACGTCAAAACTAACAAAATGAAATATTTGTATTGAGTTTACTGTAACCCAAACAATCTTACTATGCATTTATAAGCACTAGCCAATTATTTTACTATCAAAAGATAGTTCAAAAGATTTAATTAAATTTCAAAAAATTAAATTCGAGTCTGATACATAAAAATGGAGCAAACCACTGATTGGGTGCAGTATCCACTTTGCTTTACCATTTGAATGTGTTTGCTCCAAGTATAGCAAACAGTCTTTAAAAAATGGAAAAAAAATTGAAATTAGCTGGATTGTATTCGTGAGAATTCCATAGTCTCATTATCTTTACTGTACACAAGATGATACACTGGCAGCTGGAGTTCAAGGTTAAGCGGAGGATTAACACAATGAGCTAAAAATGGCCAGAGGAAGCGGCATTAAGCTGCCTCAATTGACGCAGCTGCACTTAAAGCTCAAGAACTGCGTCGCTTTTAACCGTTTTATGGCGCACTCAAAAATGCCTCAACTGTCTCAACTGCCGCACGCAGCATGCCCCATGCAGCACCAGCACCAGCACCAACAATTCCCCAGTCTTCCTCTTTTTGGGGCTCCGGGCCCCGTTGTCATTTAAAAGCCGCCGCCCCAACAGAGACTGTAAATGACTGCAGCTCAGACGATGCGATGCGCTCGTTAAAAATGCCACACCAGCAGCCCAGACAAGTCCACACATTCCCAGACCCAGTCCCAGACCCAGTCCCAGACCCAGACCCAGACCCAGCCCCAGTCCCAAGCCTAGACCGGACCAGACACAACAACCTGAATAAGATGCGGCCAGTACTCACCAGTTTAATGTACGCAGTGTGCGAGGTCCTTGGCGAAAAGAACCCAGCCCAGAGAACAGAACCGAACTGAGCTGAAACTGTGTGTAATCCAATTATAATAGAGCAAAGGAACTTTTGCACCTGCCTTGACTGGCAGCCACCAACTGGTGCGGTGTGGCTAATTCTAAAATAAAAATTGATTACATGCGTGTGTCTTCGTTGCAATGAATAAATTACCGAGCTGGAGCTGGCAGCTTGTTTGTTTTGCAGGCGAACGTTTAAAAATTTATGAACTGCACCGCTGAGCGATGAAATGCATCAGAGCAGCCAACCATTCAGCCAAATACTATAACCTACCAACTCGCAGCCACTTCCAATGGCCAGCTCCAAATTGGTGCAGTTTGCTCGACGAGCTTGGCGATGCTACTCGCTGCATATTAAACAGGCAACTCGCAGTTTGCAGCTCGCAGCGGCGGCACTTCATCAGCAGGAGTCGTGCTAAAAAATTGATTGATCCTTGAAGTGCAACTGAAATTCGCTGGATACTCGTAACTGCGACCCGGGACCTAAAGCTCTTGGCTGGCACTTTGACGACATCATCTCATGGGTGTGGTGTTTGGCTGTCAGATGCGCAGCGCACGCATTAAAACAATTTAAAATTCCAAAAGACTAGCACTAGGCGTTGCACAGTGGTGCAAATAAATGAATTACTAGCTTTAATTAAATTTATACATGTTTAACTCCAAATACATACAAAATCCTTATAGATAATTTATTATCTATGTTCATATTCTAAATAAACTATAACTTTACAATTTTACCCACTGTGGTTCGGGTTTAGGCCAGCACGAGTAACCTTTAAATGCATGAAATTGTCAAAGCAATGGCAATGCTTTAAGTTGCCGGCCATAAAATTGCTTTTGGCGCAGACAAAAAAGGAATCATTGCCAGCCAACAGGGAACAGGGAACTCCGCCCCCTCGACAGACTGACCGACGAGTCAGGCCAGGCAGGCTAGCATGCTAGCAGGCAGGCAGTCAGTCAACTCGAAAACCGAATGAATGATGAATTGCCTGTCACTTGCAATTTTTGTAGCAGACAAAACACAGCTACAATGTCGAGCTTCGTATTCGCCTTGTTTAAATTGTTCATGTTTTTCTAAGCCGACTATAGAGCAAAGGGGCCAGGATCTGAACGGCAACTATAATGCTCCACGGTGACAATACTCACTACTGACTGCTGATTGCTTTTATGGAATTTGCGTTAAAGAGGCGGCAACATCATTGTCAAACTACGCGTCACCAGCTATTTGATGCTGGCCAAATGTTTTTGTTTGGTCACAACCGCAAAATTTAATTGGGCGGCAACGGCTCAAAATATGAAATATTTTTGTTGGAAATATCGAAGAATAATGTCTGGAATTTTGAAGAAAGGTTTGCGAAAAACAAACTTAATTAATTGGCAAAGAAGACGGAGAATTGTCGTTATACATTACATATACAAAACTTAGCATTTAATAATAAGGGTGCTCTAACCGAGAATTTCCAATATATCAGACAGAAGTCGTAAAACAACATCAAGTCTCGCATGGAATACGAGAACAAGCACATCATCTATAATATCTGTAACTCAAATATTACCCAAGCGCTACATATCTAGATAACTATCTTTAAGATTTCTTTGTTTAATCCTAATACTTAATATTGTTTCAGAATATAAACAAATACATATTCAACTTAGTTTTATCCACTGACAAACATTAATATTTCTTTATATATTGTTTATTTATGTTCGGAAATATAATTTGATTATATCTATGCAAAGTCTTTTTATCTAAGATCTTTTCGAAGCAACGAAAGAGTCTTGCCACCTGCTCTGAATTAAACTAACGTTTTCAGCTGACAACTTAAAGCCAATTAGCGCCACTAACGAAACGCAATAAATCAGCCCAAATTAACCAAAACACAACAATACCAAAGGCAACAGAAGTGTGTACAAATAAAATTGTACGCAGTGCACTCTGCACATTTGTCAAAGAATTAACCCTTTGCAAAGAGGTTAGAAAAATAACGGCCAATATGAAAATGACATTAGCCAAGCGTCGCCAGACTGTGGCTAGACCGAAAGCAGACAGGGGAGATAGATAGAGAGGGATACAAGGAGATGGGCAGAGACAACAGGCTGGCAGCCGGGGAGGCTCGGGGTTCGATCCTGTGTCTATGTCCGTGTTAGCTGTCTACACGCAAAACCACTTTTAACTCGTTTACTTTATTTATGGTCATAATTTGTTAAGCAAAAGGTCGAAAACTAAACTGGCGACAAGAGGGCGCAGCTCTCGGACGGACTCGGACTCGGACTCGGAATCGGTCGAGAACGTGGACGTGGCAAGGTGCGATGCATAATTAAGATAATAAAATATTAATTAAAATTAAGTTCATGCATATGCAAACACAGTAGCAGCAAAGCTCAACGAGAACACAAACCAAGTACAAATATTTGCGTTTTGCTCTGTCCGATCATCATCACGTTGATTAGAATGGGGAATGATAAAACGAGTAACGCCGTCGTTGATAGCCTCGTTATTGGCACTAGCGACACAATACACACAAATGAGACTCACCTTAATTAATTAATTAAAAATGCACAGAGAGTTTTTCATTTCCATTGGTAGGCTTTATGCAAATCCCAAATGCCTCCACATTAGCCAAACAAATACTCTGTGCACCTGTCCGAAATAGACGTCCTCCCCCATCATGGGAATCCAACAAATGAGAGGGACCAAAGGGGTTTCTCGAATGTGTTGCGAACCCGTATTCTCGGGGGACAACAGACGTTTAAAAATGTCAATCAGAGATGAGAATTTTAGATACCCTAATGAACTGAAAGCATATTGGTATTCATTCTCATCACATAAAAACATTGAGAGTAATATATTTAAAAAAAAATGCTGTGAGACAGTAAAATTTAAGAAAAGCAATTCATTGGAAATTAAATATATGATCATCAAGTAATATAATAATATTCAGCGCGTCTTGGGAAGAGCATATAGATATCGGCATAGGGCAATTTAATTTTATTTCTCACATTTGCTTGGAATACTTTGTCGACTAATGGAAATTTGCTGTTTGCCTTCGGCTTAGCAGTATATTCTCAATCAAAAAATAAAAATAAATGGATAAAATAAATTGAAAAAAACCTCAAAGCGCGAAATGTGATACATTGTGGTTTTTGAAGTTGGCATCTTTCGCTGCCCACAATTTACTTCACCGTTGGTATTTATAGAAAATATGTTGCTGTAGCCAGGCGCTTAATCACTTTACCTGTCACATATGTGGGCATCTAATTGCTGAATATTTCTTCCCCTTGGGCAATTTTGAACGTCATTCGGGCCGTGTCTGAAAGCGAAAGCAGCGTTCGTTTCCCGTAGCAACCCTCAAATTATTTTTAATCCAAAACTTTTGACACACAACAATTGAGCCGCCACAGTAGACTGAAGACCGAGGTTCGCCCATGATTGATGACGACCCGCGTCCAGTTCTGCTCAGATTTTGTGTTTGTGCTGCATTAATTAACTAATTTCGGCTTTTTTTTTTATTTGTGCTGGCCAGTGTTTCGATTCGAAATTTATGCAGACACACTTTTTTATTTTTGTTGCTTTTGCAGAAATTATGGACATGTAGAGCCCATGTCACGGCCTTATCGCTAGCTTTCACTCTTTCCCCTCCAATCTGATGTTTATTTTTGAAAAATACATTGTCATAATTCACGCTTGACGCACGCCTATGGCGATCTGGATGTGAGTTGCGCAATTGTGGGCGGATTTGGATGGGCTTTGATGGATTCGGACATCTAATGCCACTAAATTGTGTGAACGGCACTTGACTTCGAGCTTGGTTTTAATTTCGCCATAAATTTTGTATATTTTCGCATTAGTGTTTCAGAAATTCAAAAATTTTTGCATTATGCATTTGCAATTCTAATGATGCAGCTGCCCCAAAACTGAGCAACAATCAGTTTTTATCAATTCTAGCAATATGAACATGTTTGTTACGAACAGCATATGGATTATGTTTGCTTTCGTAATTATAAATTGAAATGATTTGACTTTCCAATTGACAGTGACAGCCACAAAAATTACTATATATTTGGCATATCTATACAGCTTTGAAGTGCTCCAGTTATAAATTAAAGGATGTTTTTGTCTAATTTTGCATTCGCTTTGACTACATTTAAGAACATTGGGTTTTTAGCTATAACTGATCAAGTATATTTTTTGAAGTATATTTTGTAGTATAATACCGTTAGTATTAGTAGGTACATTTCAAATCCTGTAAATAAATTAACATAATATGTTTTATTGGATGTAATTAACTGATTAGCTTTCTATTCATCATTACTAATGATTCTAAACCCATGGCTATGGAAAGCGGCTTACTCATATGATACTAGTTGGACTAACCACAAGAGCAGAGCAAATGGTAAATTGAACCAGCTACTGTGCACGACACCTTAACTGCCCGTAATATTTATAGCCCAATCGTATATCATATTACTGAAAGCTTTCCCATATTGCATCGATGCTATTGGCAGTGACAATCAACATTTGAGCTGTGGGGCCAAGCGGGAATTCGAATTCGATGTGCTCGTATTTCAATAATAACTCCCAACTCTTGACACACATTTCATAATTCATTTTCGATAGACTCTCACTTTTATTTTTTCGTTTAGCACATTAACATTGAAAAATCATCAAGCGATGCTCCGCCCGTTTCGAATACGTTGAAGCCCATCCAAATAGAGAGGTTGAGCACCTGATGCTGCCCTACAGGCATAAATATTGGTAACCACAGTTGAAAGTTGTAATTTATTACGAATTAAAATAAATCAAAATGAATAATCAACCGCAAGAGCAAAGAAAATCAAATTGAAAAAGTAAATAAAACTGTGGCGGTATTCACATATGTCTTCAATATATTTACATATATTTATTTACTTGTATGTGTATATGAGAAACAGCTCTAATGAAAGGGGTCAAGTAATGTCTCTATGATGCAGACGGGCATGCTCCAACTTCGAAGATAAATAACATTTGCATTTTTAGTGCAACGTATAACGTATACCGTAATAAAAATGATAAACGTTAATTTTTGTATCTGCTGCTCGAGAGGAAACTGTAACTGGAAATGATTTGTCAAAGTTGAAAGCTGATACAAAAGTATTCACATAAATATGCACATACGCCGGAAGAGAAAACACAACACAATTAAATGATTTCAATTTGAATTTAAAATGCAATGCAAGAGCATTTCAAAGTTTCACGCCGATGTGTCATCGAGATGAAAATTTCATTTAGAGTGTGTTCGGCATATTGCGCTGTTCTGGTACAACTTGTGAATACAAATTGAAAATCAATTTACTAAAGATATATTTTCGAACCGCTTTCGATCGATAGGTTTCGTGGCGCGAGTTTGTGGATTAGGAACAGCACTTTTTGGATTATCATAAGGGGGAAATTAGCTAGTATATAAATGAACTATTTTGGGTTATCTCTGATATACTTGTTATCTTATGAATATTTTAAAAGCCTGTTTTACTCGTTAATTATAATTATAAATATAGTTATTTTGTCTACATAAGTACTGAATTTTATTTCCACAATTGAATTGTGTAAGAGCTTGCATTTATAGAAAAATGTAAGAGAATAAAATATTTAAAGTATTAATTATCACACACAAAATCTTAATTGCCAATATTTAATGTCTATATATTGATATTACAATATATATTTAAATGTTTTAATAGTGGGACTCGTGCCTTAAATAATAAGCTTAAGTTTTTTAGCACTGAGAAAGAAAAATACCAGTAAAATATCAAACGCAATCTATATGTATAACAACACAATAAATTGTAATATAAAGAAATTATTTTATAACAGCGTGGAACGAGCACCTTAAAATTTAACTGTTGATTTTCTTATTAAAATTTTTATTGATTTTCTATATCAATTTCAAAGACGTGGAAACAGCACTCCCAAGCCAATAACAAATTGAAATTCAATATCAAACAAAAGCAAACAGAGTGCAGAGCCATTGGACAACAGGAAATGCCAGCTGCCCGCTGACCCCGGGAATCAATGGTCTTGTTTACATTTTTAAATAAAAAATACAATCCAAGCTTGAATGACGATATAATAAAAATCTCAGCAAGAATACGATTTCGGACACTTTAAAGCTCCAACTAAAAACCGAAAAATTTGAAACCATAAATGCCATAAAGCTGAGTGAAGTGCTTCCATGGAGCATGGGGCAGCATTAATTATGTACGTGCGATGAAGATGATGTCGAGTAGGCAATGATCCCAGCACGACTCGTTTTGGGACTGCATTTCCAACTGTCAAATGTCACTCGCTGCTCAATATCGTTTATCAAACGTTTATCACTGATTTTCATAAGCCCTGTCCAGCGAGCAACGGGGCACACGCATTAATCATTGGCGGCGGTCAGTTTGGGCATCGCGGTTCGTCATGCTGTGCACTCGATTTGGTCCCTGCAGCTCCCACCGCCACCCGCTCCTTTCTCCCCCTTCATCGATGTCGGGCGCATTAAAACTTTTGGAGTCAGCAGTCGCCAAAATAAAAGAATATCAATCAGAACGAACTGGGTACCCAGGCAGCTGGGAATCGTGCGCCGGCTGCTAAATGCACAACAACCGCAGACTAATTAAATTAATTGAGGTGATTTTGTCGCAGATACTAAATCCTTCCCTTCCTTTCTACCCGCACCTACCACACAGTCACCATCTGCCAAAAAGATCGGCTTTAAAATGCACAGTATTTTACTGTAGGGTGTAGAAACTTTTGCACTTTTTGCAAGCGATATTAAAATACTGAGACGGTTGGACATACAAAATTAGAGAATGAAATTCGCATTTTCATATTTTTTTGTAATCTTGGCGCAAAGAAGAATATTTCGCCATATTTTAAAAACAGTTATGTTGTTAATTCTTACCAACTTGGTTCTTTGGAGTTTTAAGGTACAGAACTATAGTTTAACAGGGATTGAAGCTACATTTTAAATAATTTGCGCTTAACAATGCTATTTATAACATAAATGAAAACAGATTACAATTCGAAGAGCATCTAATGTTCGTTAGTCTGATTATGTTGCATCTGCCTGTGATTTGTTTTCCTTTTTTTTTAAGGCACAACGGACATTTCCGTAAATACTCGACGCATGTAATCCATCGATATTAATGACCGGACATATTTTTGCCAGATATGGTTCTTGTTTTTGCTGCTTGATTGAATGGATATTCATATTTTTCCCGATGGGGCTACTGAATTTGGAATGTGTTCAACGTCGGTACGGGGCAGGCGGTGAAGCCTTTTTATGACCCATTCGAATTCATTACAATAAAAACCTCTTTGTTGGTTTTGGCTGTAAGCAGTCGTGTCGCGGCATGCTTTATTGCATATGTTATAAAATATTTAACGAATGCAATCAGAATATTTGCTTGCATTATCAATCGTTGTCTGAGATTACTGTATTTACAGAGAGAAAATAAGTAATAAAGGTTATATTGTGTACTCTCAACTACACATCACAAAAAACACAAAAAACTCAAAGCACACTTTATAAGGTGCTGCGTATTAAAATATATTTAAGTCTCTTAAAAACCAATCATCATTAAGCCATAATAATTTTTCGAAATTTCAATGCTTAAATATGTTTTAATATTGTTATCTACAAATTTTATATTTAAAATCTACCCGCGTATAAATTAGTCTAATAAATCTTTTAAAACTGCGCCGAGCATTTAATTAATTGAAATTGTTTTTTTAGTGTTAAGATTTATATAGTTTGCGATAAATTAATAAAATAAAATCGAAATATTGTCGCTGGCTTCAGGTCAAGCGATTTTATATTTTTCATATAGGCTAAACTCGGTATTCAATCTTTAAAAGAGAGTAGGATTATATACTGTGAAATAAAAACTTACCAACTAATGGAAACAGCTGTTCGAAGCTGCCACCAAGGTCTTCTGTTCCGCTAAAAAACCCACATTTTACCAATACAGTTAAAACGTAATATTTTGAAGGAAAAGCTTGCAGGTATTTGATAATCTCGGTTGTGTAATATAGCCGCTGTTAAAATCAACGTATGCTGCTCTAAATGTTTTGTCTGTTTGAATGTTTTGTCAAGTGGTGCAGTGTCAACAGCATTCGATTAATAAATAATGCAATTGAATGGCTGGCTGGCAATTGCTGAGTTGCATGCCGCAGTCAACATGGCGCAACATATTTTACAGACGACACTAACAGAAAAAGCAACAGCAACAGCAACAACAATGTGAATGCTGAAAATGTTTAGTTTTAGCACCGCAGGTGGTCAACAGACGGCTGGCAAAAGTCACACACCACACGGCAATTCTTTTTGTTACGGTGTGCTCCAGGATAATGACAGGCCAACAACACCAGCAACAATATTAACAGCAGCAGCAGCAGCGATAACAACAACAGTGCAAACAGGAGCATCGAGCAAAACCATCGAGGCATTGCCATTGGAGGCGATTGTCAATTGTTGTTGTCAATTACGTGAGCAAAACATGCACCCGACCAATGTATGAATGAAACCCACGGCACATCGGTTTCAGTCCCTCCTCCCTACTCACTGCTGCTGCTACTGCTGCTCCTCCAACTGCTGACCACAACATCGAACCGAAAATTTGTACCCGAAATCATCATGTCAATTGCCAGGTAACGGGCCGGAACCAGCCAAACAAATGCAAAGCGTTCGTAGCACAAAGACCAGTCCCTCGCAGCAGTTGGTTGCATTTTGGAGTACTTAGAGATGAGAGCCCATATAACGATTAAAACACAGCTGCGAAGATATATGCCTTAAGACTTAGATTACTCGATTATTATCTTTATTAGACAAGATGTTGCTAAGTAATGCTAATTAAATAAAATGGTGTCACATTACTAACTGTTGTTTCGCCCCAAATAATTTTAACCGTAAAATATAGCAAATGTAATTTTGAATTTATTTTAAAGGATGAGTTCTACATTGGACTTGAGCTCATCTCTTGTGCTTAATTGGCCAGCCAATTGTTGTGGGCCTTGTGTATTGAGATTAACGATTTGTGGCGGGCAACAGCATTTGTCAAAGTGTCAGAACAGGGAACTGTCACCGAGCTACAATAATTCCAACTGGAGCTGCACTTAGAGTGGGTGAGTAGCGGACAACTCTATGGGGCTGCTGTTGCTGAGGCAGCTAAAACGTCTTTCTCTCAATTGCAAATAAGCTGCTAGTCGCTGCTAGTTCGTTGCGACATCAGCATAAATTGAACCCGCTCTGACCTTTTTAATTAAAAACGGGCAACGTTGGTCTAATTCGGACTGCAGTTGGACTCGGCATTCGTGCTGCATTCGCATGCTAAAAATTGCAAAATTGACTTTAGTCCGTCTCCCCGCCCCCATCCACTTTTAGGCCGACGCGACAAGGATTTGGCTGCATTTAAGCGGAAGAGAATTGTTATCTAATGTCTGAAGGCGAAGGGTCAACTGCAGGCACAGCGAAGCAGTCACGCAGTCAACGTCACCGACCGGGAATTGAAACACGAACGAGAAAAGTGTTAATAAATTGAAGCCAGCCAAGGATTGGACTGGCTCTGGGCCGGCTGGCAATGTTGTGGAAGGGAACCGAGTCACCGTCTCGTCGTATTGTCCAAAATGAAGTTACACTGTTGCCGGGTCGCTGCTCGATGTGCTAAATAAATTTGTTTAATTCCCCACTCGATTGAACGCTACACCGAGAAATATTTTATAATGCCGACAACACTCGGAGTGCCACAGCGGGGTGTGCAGCCGTCTAGCACTGGACAAGCGACTGGGCGACTGAAACGTGCCTGGGATTTTCGTTGTCCGCCGGGGCGCAACTCAACCTGACTAATTAGACGCGTCATTGTAGCCCGATTGGATTTGCATTTGGATTTGGATTTGAATTGGGCAAGACTTTTCCAATTGGCATTGTTAATGAGCATGGACCATGGGGCTGCTCGCCTTTGCGCCTTTTCGCCTGCAACTGAGTGGCAAGTTTCCTAAATGGCAACTAATTGGCATTTAACGTGGCCAAAGTGGCGGAGTTACGGTAAATGCACTTTTAAGGTTGCTCCACTGCTAACCTTACAATGCCAGTCAGGCAGTGGAGTATGCAAATTACGTGGACTCAACCTTAATAGCACTGGCAAGACATGATATTTTAGAGTCTTGTTGAATAACCAACAAATGTTGAATCTTTTCTTTTACTAATTTGTTTATTTAATGTCGCCCAAGAACCTCCAACATTTTTTAAAAGTAAAAATGCAATTTCAAGTTACAAATTATATGATATTAAATTTAATATCAATGATTAGACTAAAATTTAAAATTAAGAATATTTAAAGTAAAGTATATACACCTTAATGGAAAATGGTCAGCACAATGAATTTTTCTTTAGATATTTGAAAATGATTTTAGACCCGATTGGATGGAAAACGGATAAACTTTATAAATCGATTTATTATAATTTTCAGAGTATATGTCACAAAAGCACAACTACTGGCTTAATCCCTTTGACAGTGATCAACCGTCAGTCTCTTGTTTATGGCGAATATCACTTATTTCAATGTTCGTATATATGTACGAAATTTATATTTACGATATGTAAGGCAAATTCCCATTTATATCTTTATAATGCTCTTTTCCCTCACTGCTTTATGGCGAATCCATTTGCTCTTATACAAAATTCTTTTTCATTATTTTGATTACACATATATGATGGCAATTGGTTTTTGCTGTCATTGTTTTCATCATCGCATCTGCATCCCATTTGTATTTAACATATTATTCATATAATATCAATTAGTTGCATATGTGCGCCAATCTCCCGTATGTCCAACAGCTGCGAATTATTGGACGCTGTCGAACGGGCAGATATCCGGGCAGTGTCCACTCTTTTGGCCTTGTCAATGGCAAACGAATAAAAGAGCTCGCTCGATTGACTGTTAATGATGACTACGACGATGATGATGATGCTGCCGGAACATGACGAAGATATCGACGACGATGACGACGACGACGGTGGCGACTGTGACAACGACAACATCAATGTCAGGACAGGAAACGTGGTCATATGTGCTTGCTATTTTGTTTTTGGCTTTTCTCTGCCACACAAAAAGCTCATTTTATGCCAATTTTTGTGTTCCTTCATAGCAAACTGAATGAAATTCAACGAGCTGTCCGAGCACCCACACACACACACATACTCGTATATCCATACAGACATGCATGCTTTCAACAACAAACAACAGGGGAGTACAAACGTGTCCATGAAAAGGACTCCCATTAACGGCTAATTTGAACTGAACACTGAAAAGCCATGGCAATCAAAGAAGCTACTTAATTGAGTTTTACCGGATAAAATAAAACGAACAACTCTTAGTAAGAGATAACAAAATAAGCCTTTGGTATCATTAGCACAGTCCAAACTGCTATTCATTCGTAGCTTATTGGAAAGGTAATTTAATTACCTTTAATATCATAACAAAATGTGTAACGGTTTCATATAATAAAATCTAAAAAGCCAATTGTATCAAAACCACTTCATTGACTCGCGAACTATTTTTGAGCATTATTAACTCGTACAGCAACAATATTGCTTCATTAGAGTTGATTATAATCTTCCCTAATATCAATTAAATTTGAATTGCGTATTATTAGTATTAATAAAATATGGACAGTTTTCCCGGTTTTTAACAGCAATATAGATGGAGTACTCTGTGGGTCATTTCTTTTCATGATCGCAAATAAATTTTCTATCGAAATTTAATCTATGTTTAACCAAATTTAATCTACTGTCAGCCAGGCTTGATATATGTGTTAGGAGAGGATTTTGTATGATACATTTTTCTCTGCATTTACAGTTCCACTTATGGCGTCCACCTTAATTGCATTATAAATTCTAATAGCCGACCGATTGTTCGTATATAATAAAGTGGTGTTATCTTGAAAATCTTTTGCCCAAATATTGGAAGCAATTAAACCCGGGTAAATATTGACTTCTGTGCAGTTATTTTGTTAATTAAAAAAGTTGTTTGTATAAGGACTGATCCATTGTTTGATTTTCCCTATTTGAGCCATTGGATGTAGACTCGTAGCAAGTGCGGTTGGTCAGAATATCTTGCTACCGATTGTTGATTGATATCGACCAACTGTTCTTCCTCCATAATGTCTTTAAAACTAAGACGTCTTCCTGAATGCGGTATTCAC
This sequence comes from Drosophila melanocephala, assembly GCA_037043625.1. Lineage (NCBI taxonomy): Eukaryota > Metazoa > Arthropoda > Insecta > Diptera > Drosophilidae > Drosophila > Drosophila melanocephala. Next base: position 2,004,384 of record JBAMBD010000751.1, read on the forward strand.
TTCACGACAAATTGAATATCTTCTGGGGTATAATAATATTATGATTAAACATGTTCTTGCATGAACATATTTACATTAAAATGTATATTTCTAGTTTATCCAAGCTCGAATTTTTGTAAAATTAAGAAGCTATTTTCTTCAATTTTTTTCTTCTCAAACCTGCTTAATGTCCTTCGTTTGCCAACCGTTGTTATAATATTATAAGTACTCATCAAATCAAAGCATTCCACTATGTATAGACAATATTCGACGACCGGCAAATATAGCATATCGCTTAATTATGTATGCAACTAACGTAGCAGCCTCGAAAACTGAAGCATACTCCGCCCACCCCCCCTTCATGAGATTGTATGCTTTACTATGCACCTCACCCGCCTGGTTGTTAGTTTTTGGCTTAACCTCTTGCCAATTTAAAATTGGTTTGCCTGGTCTGGCAAGTTCAAATATGCACAAACATTTGTTCAAAGGCTAAAGATTTATCTCGCCTGTTGTACGGTAGACACCCTGTGGTTCCTTTCGGGTTTCACGTCTGCTTCCGTTTCTCGATTTCTCGTGCTTGTGCTGGGATTGACTCTGCCTGACACGCTGCCACCTGGAGCTGGGGTTCTGAAGCCGTGCCGTGGAGTTCGCTACTGGGTCTGGAACTCTTTGGGTATTCATATGAGCGCACCGATACAAATCTGTGAATTTCAAGTGCAAAACTTGAATATGCAATTGAATTCTTTCAGAATTTTTTTGTTTTGCTTTTATTCGCTGCTCTCGCTGCTGGAAATTGTTTGATAGCGCGCTGTGCTTTTTTTTTGACTTGAGACAGCATGTGGAATATGCTCACAGCCGAAGTGTCTTTTGTGGCTAGGACAGTGATACAGCAAAAAGCAACGACAGACAAGGTATATTTTGTTAACAAATTCCTTGGAAAAATAGTGTATAGTCGAAATTATGAGTAGCTATAGTTTCTGCCCAAATTCTAAATTGAAAGAAAATGCCTCATATCAACATTATGTTATTTGTGCTTATAGATTGTTTATATATACGAATTTATTGAATCCATATCGTAATATAATAATTTATCCATTCTTTAATTCAGCATAATTCAAAATTTCCCTTTAGATTAAACAGCCGAATTCGCGTTGCTTTTAAGCTCAGTAACCTCACTAATTTGAGCACATTGCGGTGGGGCACATAATGCCTTTGCCTTTGCTTCTTCCTAGGCCGATGCAAAAAATCATGTTGCTCGCTCCATTGTCAGACTGTGAGTTTGATTGGCTCCCATTGGCCGAAAAACATTTGGCCAAAAAGGTTTTAGAGTATCGAGCTGAGAATTCAGCTAACAATTGGAGCTTGTAGAAGGTCGCTCGCCTTGTTGCTGGCTGTCGCCGTTGGTTCCATTGCCAATTTGCATATTCACGCTGTGGATAAAAATCAAAACAGTGGGTGCCGTTACTGCCACAGAGGCAAGAGGCATGCTACAGCCAAACGGCAGCGAACGAGATGCAATGACAACAACGACAACAGCGACAACAACGACAACTACGACAACGACAAAGAGAGGAGGACAAACGCCAAGGCAATCGATGAATGGCACCGAGAAATGCAAAATGTGCCTGCTGGGCAGCCATGAAACCATAAACCCCAAACTCGAGGCACAAGCTGAAATCGCGGCCAAAGTGTAGCCAGCCAAACAAATTCAAAAATGTTTGGTGAATTTCAATTGCTGACAAATTGCGAAAGCGCCAGCGATGCCAGGAAGCGAGAGCAAATGCGCCGCAGGACAGGTTCAAAAGCGAGCATTGATAATGCCACATCGATGAATCCATCAACAACAACAACAACAACAGCAACAATAAATACAACAAAGATGATGACGACGACGGTGCTGTTGATATTATTATTAGTACCGGTGAATGCCAAATTGTCCTTAAGGATATAAATGGAATTTGAAATTATTTTATCAACATTTTTGATTGCTTCCAGCCGAACAATTGCCGCAGACAGGACAGCATAGGACAGCGATGGACTCATTCACAGCGTCCAGACCTACATATTTTAATAATATGCACAAAAGTTATGAATTCGTCTGCCAACAAAGCAACCCGACAATGATGATCTTGATGTTGATGATGATGATGATGACGATGATGGAGCTGATAAGTGCCAGCAATACGTTCTCTGGTTTAGCAAATTGTGGAAATGATAAATTTTAGAGTGCCTCCACATCCACTCGAACATAAAGTTGGCCATGAGTTTTGAGCGGTTCATTGTCCCTATGCTAATTATTATTGCATGGCGGCATCTCTAGCGGCCAGGATTTGATTTAAGCTGATAAGGAAATTGCTTAGAATTCTTAATAGGGCCAATGGTAAATGGAGCAGAAGTTATAACTTGGTTGGCTAACAGTAGCAGCAGCCGATTCTAAGGGTACCGAGGTGTTAAGCTGCTGATGGATATTTGAGTTGCCCCAAAGGCTGGGGTCAGGTGCTCATTGAAATAAGTTGACAATTTGGCTCTGAGAAACTCGGCACGTGTTAGCTTTCCTGCATATTTCAATTGATTAGTCATTGATTTCGTGCTGCTGAGTGTATTAATGGCCACTGAGATTTTATGTGAGTTGAATAATGTTGATAGAAATCTTCGGTAACTTTTTTGCTTTGGTTGTCAATTTCAATAGAAATAACTTCGGTTTTGTAGCTTGTGAATATTATGAAATACTCTTCTTTTAAGTGGGTCTTTTATGAATGAATTCATCCAAGTGGCCTTCACTTTAGGATAAAACTCGCAACACATATATGGAATAAATCCTTAAAGGATGTTCAATTCTGAAGCATATGAAATGTATACAAAATTGTGTTATTCAACTGTATCTTATGTCATTCCTTTTAACTCACCTTTGGCAAACACTTTTAAGAGTAAAATCACAGAAAATAGCCAACATTTATTTTCTTATTGAATTAGACTCAGCTGCTGCTCGTTTGTATTTATAGGCAAATACATTTGTCTATACTATACACATGCATTGATTTGCTATTATATATGTGTATATTAAAAACAGTATATCTATAAAAGTCTTATAGATCGCATTTATTGAAAATACTTTGAGATAGTTTAGAGCAGTTTGTTGCAGCGTAATTTTTAGTCCAATATTTGTGTTGTGCTTTTCATACATGACAGAGTTCATACGCAATTTTAGGTAGTGTGTCATCAGTTTTTGGTTAGTTTGGCAATTAGAAATAACAAGAACGTATGTGTACTATGGATCTTGGATACACAAACAGAGACTCATAAAATTTGTCTGGTCCTAACGCAATACAAACAAAGCACTAATTTAAATGGATCTCTCATCAGTGTTATGACAGTTTAAAATTGATACGCCACGAGCTAGAAGTTGGGTTTGAGTGTGTGTGCGTGTGTGTGTGTCTATATTTTAGAAATGTATTGGCAAAAGGCAAATACACATATGCAAATAGGCAGCGCACTCAAAACTAATGTACTATGCAAAGCAATCGCTTCATCTCCCTTGCCTCACAGCTCGTCACAATGCCTGCAGTTGGTTGTAAATGATGTGGATTCCTTCTCATTCCTTGAACACACACTAAACACACACAAATACACACTCAAACACGCTCTCACTTAAGCAAGCACAGCATAAATATTCAATTTAAATTATTACCAGATTGGCTTTCACGAATTTCCATTATGCACTTATTTCATTTTCGAAATTTTGACTACGAGGATGATAACGCCTAAGAGCAGTCGACGTATGCAAATTCCATTCTATACGGAGAGAGTTTGAATCCCACTCATCAATAAGCAATTTAATTTGTCAATCGTCTCTCTGCCTACAATCAACAGAATCCATCAGCTAAAATCATTGTCCTTCGAATGCGTTCATGCTACAATTAAAATGGTTCGTTACAATAGAAGGACCAATTCTAGCCAGGAGCTGGCTCAGGAGCAACAGGAGCATTCCAATGCTAGGCTTGTAATTAAAATAAACACAGTTACACACAGAAACACACACGTCACATACTTGAAGAGTCGCATTTACATATGCATATGTGTACTGTGAAAATGCACATATAAATTGCATGTGTATTTATGCAGAGCGCATTAATAACGCTCATACGTCCTGTCGTGCATGTAGACTTAAGCTAAAATCATGCAAACCAGAACAGAACAGAACAGAGCTAAATGTATTTGAAATTAACCCCAGGGGCATTATGCATAAGTATAAATTGGTATTTGAATCTTCCAGTTAGTGTGGCCAGCTTGGGGTTATATTGAATTACCAATACTGAAATGTAATCAAACCCCAATTTTATAATTTGCAATTAATAATTAATTATTTAGTGTACATGATATGAAATAGAGTTTAGAATGAAGAACAGCAAGGTTGAGAGAAATTGTGTAACAAATAAATTATCTAAAATCTACCCTTCACTTAGGTTGTGGCCTATACTTCTCTTCTGGTCTCAAATAAGCTCTATGGAATTTAATTATACCTTATTTGTAAGTAGCTTTTTTTCCGATATTTTGAAAATGATATATTGTTCAGAGAAGTTAAGGGATTTATTTCATTCATATTATCTATATAATATTTGGACTTTATTTTTCCAAATAGTAGTTGTTAAGTCTATTTCTTGTTCAACTTTTAATTTAATTAATACATTTAATTGTGTTTAAAATTTCAGTGTATGTGAAAAAAAGGAACATGCCGCAACATCGACATCATTCTAGAACACAAACTTTTCAAATTGATCGGATGAAAAACTAAATATTAAATTGTAATGACAAGCGCCAAAAATGAATTATCATATTATAAATACAACTTGATATCGAATAAAATGTTTGCCATTTGATATCATCTCATACCCTTATCATATCTACACTTAAAAAGTACGATAAAGTTAATGTAAAATAGTAAGGAAATGAAAATGATTATCTTTCAGGTAAGTTGTGGTTATCGAAAAGAATTCAAGATTCAAATTCCCTCGCAATAACTGAGCTGGACCAAAGTTCAGAGTGTTTTGCAAACTTTCAGTGAAAGTCACAAGGCCTGCTCACAAACACTCGGGTTGAACGGCTCTGCTTGTAAGCACCTGTAAACGTAAGCAGCCAACTAACTCACTTCCACAGAGAGAGAACAACAACAACCACCAAAATGACACCAACAACAATAGATTGGCCAAGTAGGCAAAACCCCGATGAGGACCTGGCCCAAGCTTCAATGCACTTGCTGAGCATTTGATTTGTCACCCAAGGCGTGCAAATGATAATCGAAAAATCACTCATCTGTGCCTCTGTCCTTTCGTCCAGTTCATATGTGTGTGTGTGTGTGTGTGTGTGTGTGTGTATGAATGTATTCACGTATGTATGTATGTAAAAGCAAAGCTGATTTGTCTGCCCGCTTGACTGGCCAGCTCTGATGTCCAAACTGCTGTCTGTCTGTCGTGTGTGTCGCCCCTTTCATCTCTGGCTGCCTGCATTTCCGCATCCGGTTTTGCATTTGACACCAGTGCCTGGAACAGTAACTACTGCCGCACACACACACACATGTCGCATATCCACACACAGCCACACGCACGCACATCCTTTTTGGGGCAAAAACTTAACTGCTCGACACTTGTTTTGTGGTGTGTTGTCATTGTGTGGCTGCCAGTGCATAGGTGTTGCGGCCGGAAGACTTCGTTAGTTGCCAAACCCACACCCGCCTCCCCCTCCCCTTCGGTTGAACCAAGCTGCCCAATCTGAATCTCCAACTGGGCAAAAAGCTGTTGAAGGACATGGTGACATGTATGCAGAGGGGCAAAGCGAGTGGAACGACAGCTGCCTCCTCATTTCAATCGAGGCCTTTTTTGATTCTTTGCCATGAATGGAAATCTGCTAAGCATTTAAGCAAGCACAATGGGCCGACCAACTTGCGCAGACTTCGACTAAACACAATCGAGCAACACTTATTGCTTAAAATGATAATTTCTTGCAACTTGCTGAGATATCAATATAGGATATCAATATACTCTTTTGATCGCCTCTTCTTATGACAGTTAAATGGTATAGTTCTCCGATAACATAACATATTAAGAACTTCAAAAATCTCTTTCTTAATACAAGAACAAATTTTTTGACTAGTGACACTACTACAAACTTTATCAGAGCAATAGCAGAGTAAACATTGCAATAGTAATAGCAGTAGCAAGAGCAAATATTCATTGTGCTATCTGTAGTTGTAGCAATAACAGAAAGAACAAAGCAGCTTGTGCTATTGATATAGCAATCGCATATTTGTTGTGCACTTCGTAGCCGCTACCGGAGCTGCTACCGGAGTTGCTATTAAAGCTCTTATCTAAACTAGATTCCTAAGATCAAAAGGTTTGACCGATTATTTTTAATGCAGCCGGTCGTCTCGGACAACATGAGCGACCGAAGGCAAAATATGAATATATACCAAGTTTCATCAGAATAGATTTAAAGCTGACGGAGTTCTGCGCATAAAATATTCGGTCAGACGGACATGGCCATATATTAGGTAATATCTTGTAGACGGTGTAAAAATGACTGAATTCCGCCAATAGCAAACATTGCTCGTGGGTAAACCGCTTTGCATCAACTGTATTGTTCGAATATCAAGTTGCTCTTAACAGTGTGACAAGAAACTTGAATCGGGTTTCTCATTTGGGGTAGGCTTTTGAAAGCTAAAACGAGTATAAATAATAAACGAAATAAGCATTTTGCTAATATTCCAGGTTACGCGAAAGAATACAAAATTCGATGACACCAAAAAAATGCACTCAGACTCGGTCCAAGACAAAGAAAGACCTAATCGAGAAAACATCCAATACAAGAACTATCGATCCACCCGTTTATCCCAAGACTGGCAAATCCGCAAAACCCGAGCAGGACAATAAACATTCTCAAACCAGCAAAGTTCCATCAACTTCAGCAGCAGCAAATAATGGTTACAACAACAGCAAGACCACTGATCAGAGTAATCAAGAACAGGCGGATAAATTAAATGCTTGCGAAGCTGTGCGTTGGGGACCAACCAGAAAAGAAGACACGAAAACTGGGCTACACAGAGGATGATTTAAAGAGCTTTCTGGCTAGCTCTACCATCAAATTATTTGATTTGGTTGCTCACAGCACCGCACAGCTATTCCAGCGTTTTATTGACGCAAAATTCGAAATAGAGGAGTTGACACTAGCTGAAATGATCGATCATTATCATCTTGGTATCTTAATGCAGTCGTATTAGCCGCTGGAATCAGATTGCATGGGTTACCGTTCCGAGCTGTTGGATGCTGTGTGTAAACTGTCGATCGATTTGCCACCCGATTGCATTGAATATATTGGCACTGTCCTATGTGATCGATTTGTAATTGGCACGGGCATGGAGCGTGTGGAAAGGGTCGTCCAAATGCAACAGGCCCTAACGATGCTCATTATTAAGGATGATTTCAGTCGCCAGATTGCGATGAGTCTTCTGCTGGCCATATTCGCCAATGCCTCGGGTATTCCAAGAAATAATACCAATATTGATATTATCAGTGAGGTCTTCGAAATGGTCAAGCTAATTGACTGGATGCAGATGAGCATCGCCGGTAATGTGGCGGACGTATTTATCCTGGTGCGCAGCTCCTCGCTGATCATAACACGCGTCAAAATCGCAAAGCACATACCGACTGGAACACTGGAACGAGCAGCAAAATACAGGAGTATTTCATCATGTGCTACGAACAGTGCGCTCCTCCCCCAACTATGGTTTCTTTGAAATGATGGTGGAAAGTTACATATGTGGCTCTAGCAACTGGACACGTCAATAAGTGTGGAAATTTAGGTGTTTGCTAAATAAGCTTTTTGTGGGCGGCCTTAAACTCACAACTCGCAAACTCGGAAAAAAAAGATATATATATATATATTGTAATGATGCATATAACGCTTTAAAGGAGACGTCTCCGACCCAATTAAATATATATACATATATTAAGGTATTTTAATACCGTCTACAAGATTTTAACTAATATTATTACAAATTCACAAAAATAACTTAATATTAATAATATTTAAGACACACTATAATCACTTCAATCCTGGCTTTCATAGTATGAAGATAACACCAGATTTGTTCACTGGTCAACCTCGAAATAATAAAAATACCAAACCATGCCAAAATGAACCAGCATAGACTAAGAAATTTTCAAAATAACTATTCGGATGTAGTTGCCTTTGGGCGTACTCCTTAGCAACACCCCAGTAATCAAAAGTTATGGGAACAGAGCTAAATTTATGTGCCATTAACTCAAAGTGCGAGTGCCATAAGTCCTTCCACAAGTTGCCTCAAACTACATTCAAGTTTAGTGGCATTTTGATATAGCCGCACAGAGGATGCCCAGTGCTGGCATAAAGCAAGTTCATTACTTCAATATTTTGGCCACACAGGATGCGTTCTTGTCGGGGCTTGGGGTTTTTGGGGGCTGGTTTTGTGATTAGGCGGCAACCTCGTTGAAATTAAAATACTAAGGCCCAGATAAGGGGGAGCAAGCCGGAGCCGACCGGCCGTTGAACCAAAACACAGCGACCTTTATTGGATTTTCAATTGTCACCAAGAGGCAGTCCTGATGTGGCTAAAGTATTTCTGGTTATGCCCGAAGCGAAACCGAATCCCTACAAGGCTCGCTGCATACATATTGTATGTGTGTCGAGCCCTGAAAACCGCAAGTGAATGACATGGGATGACGTTGAATCCTGGCACTCGTTTATTTAGAATGGGTATAGGGAGGGGGAGTGGGTAAAGGACAAGGGCGGGGGAATCAACACTCATTTGATATTTGCTGGTCGGTGCTTTGTGCTCGGCTGCTGCTAATGACGATTGCCGTAAATGTGAGTTGTCTCCCTCGGCCCTTGTTATTTATAGGGGTGGCTGTACATACGTATATATATATATATGTATATATATGTGTGTGTGTGTGTGTGGCAGAAACCCCTTTTTATTGATATGTCGTAGCTGGCGTTGGAAATTTCATTTGCCTTGCTTGCACCACGATATCAACATGCATGCATATTTCAAGTGGAGTTATTGGCCTGCCCGCAACATTATCCCGAATTCTCGTTGGACATTCATTTGAATTACAAAATGCCAAATTAAAAGCAAATTATTGTGTTTAGCCATGTTCTTTGCCAACTTTGTGTTGTAAGCAGTAATTTCAACGTGGAGTGTTGGTGTTGCTTGGTTGTTAAATAAATAGTTATAGTTAGTTCAATTCCTTGCATACGCATATAAAGAGAAGTTGTTAATTAAGGAGATGCCTGCAAGCTTGGAGTGTTTCTTATTGTTAGAGTGAAAGGTGAGACAAAGCTTAGTTTGCATAAGGGCAGTTAGACTAGCTAAGAGAATACATAATTATAATTTGCTTATAGAATAGTAATAGAAGTGGAGTTAAGAAGATACGGGATATTATTGATTTAACTAACTTACGTATTAATTATAGAGGAAATTGTAAATTTCCCACAACAAGGAGCAACCCATCCACAACTATTTGAGCAAGCGAAGTGTTAGAAGTGTGGATATTCTAAAATGATGGTTTAACGATTTCCAATATACCAACAAATAGATCGAAGCAGGACTAAGGCACAGCACAGTCCAGTCAATGACCTCCGCGTGGAACGCATGGCTCTAAAGGGATGAGCAATTATGCGTTGTCTGGCGCATTAAATGTCTCCTGCTCTTAACCAGCAGACTCACTCATTCAGCTCAGCCCAGCAGGCGACAGTAGGAAAGGAAAACTCATTAAAACTGCATGAATATAATAAGCATTCGTTTGATTTATAAGCACTCATTTATTGCCCAGAAAGACAGAAAGAAAGTGAAGGCAGTAAAACTTTTTGGCATATGGTCGTCAGATTTTGTTTTGCGGGTGGGTTGCTTGGTTGTCTACCAGAGACAGCATCCTGACTAACCGCAGCAATGGCAATTTTCCTACATTATCCGACCATTTGGCGCAGAGATCAGGACTGAAATCAATTCCATTAGGATTATGAATGCAAACAGCAGGAAGCTGCGACTATAAACGCTCTTGTGTGCAAACATTTAAGTGCTAGCCAACTTGGTAAGGGCAATGGGGATTGGGATTGGGTTCAGCAGTGCTAAGCAATAAGCATAATGCATGGCTGTTCCGAGGCCGACCTTCCTCCCCTTGGACTTGGACAATGCGTCGTGCTAAGACAATAATAAGCATAATGGGCCAAGAAAAATTGCGTAAAAGCGTCAAATTTTTTGGCAGACGCCGGCAAATTGTACTCTGGATCCACTCGCTGTTTGCTTAGGCCTATAAATCGAGAGTGAGCTGGACAGCCGGCACATGTCCTTCGTCATATTTTACGCCGGCTTCATTAGTGCGCACATTGATAATTATGCAACGCGTAGAGTGTCTCGGGGGAGGTTGCTGCAGCTGAGTCTTGGACTCCGCCCTGCCCCCACCCATTTGAGAGAGGAGGGGAATGTGGATGAGGGTGTCAGTGACAGCAAATCCTCTGCGCGTGTCGGCATTTGGCATTGTGCAAGCATTTCCGGGCGCTGGATAGAGAAAGAGAATCCACCACCTCGACTCTGTCCCACAGGAGTCAGTCAGGAGGAAAGCCAGCGAGGCAAAGATGTAGTATTCAACAAACTTTGAGCTGTTGCATTTAATGGTCTTGAGAATGGGTGAGAAGGGGAAAAGCACCAGCAATGGGCACTTCTGGCCCAGCTTCGTCTAACTAATGGCCACTGCGACTGACAACAGCTGCGGATTTACAAGCGAATGCATATGGCTGCTTAATTTACATAAAAGGTCGCTCAGTCAACAAAAGTACGAGAGAAATGCTACTTGCCATGTCTCAAACGCTTACCACGGACTGACTCTCAAGCGTAGGCAATCTTCTGTAACTGAAGCTTATTTCGAATCAGCGCCGTCAAACAAAACATTCGCAAAGAGGGTTTTGTGCCATATTCTACATGTCGTGATAGAGCGAGTAAGCAAGGCGAGTAGGATAGTAAGGAAACAGCAAGGTAAGCGTTTCACAACATATCAACACACTCGCTACTTTTGTCACCATTCAAGATTTTATTAAATTAAATCTATGATTAACAAGCTTTTGGAAAACACCCTTGCAATGGGTTTTACTCACACTGTGGAATCCACTTATATTTTGTAAAAACAGTATAACTTTTCATCAGTAGTGTTGAACCATTATACATTTGAATACCCGCGATATTCTGTATTTTATATTTAACATATTAAATTCGAATTTAATAAGAAACTCTTTAATTTTAATTTGTTATTATATTTAAAATATGTATTTTATATTTCTTAAATCCATTCAAATTTGTGAACTGTACAACGTTTTTTCTGTCTGTCTTCAATTCTTGCAATAAATGTTGGACCATCTTACATTTTACTACCCCATATCATTTTTTAAGTTTTTCATTTTAACTTAATTCATTCCTGTTAATTTAATATAATTATAATTATATAATTTGAATTGTGGAATGAGTTTAGTCCAAATAAAATAAAAGAAATCAAAAAATAATAATAATGAAAAGATAACAATAATAATAAAATAATTCATATTTAATTAAAATGCTGCTGTTTTTAAATTCCAAAAAAAAAGGATATTTATTTGTTGTGTACTGTTTAGTAATTTTAACGTAATTAAATCCAATCAACGAGTTTAAATAGCGTGATATATACCAAATTTTAAGAGTGTAAGCTAAGCTTATCGAATTTTTTGAAAACATCATGTGAAGAGCTAGAAGCTGATCCGGAAAATAGCTTTGATATATGAAGCGTAAGTTGCTGTTTGAAATAAATATGATGCCGGCTTGGAATGACATGCAGCTGAAGAAAAACTCAAAAAAAAAATCGTTTCACAGGCACCAGCCAAAAGCTGAGTCGCAGCCATTTGGGCATAATTTACGTAAACCCATAAAGCTTAAGTCGCATTAGATGTAAGCCAAGTGCTTGTAACTCCAGTCAAAAAAAGGCATGGAGAGACCAAATGTTTAGTTGCCCATGGCAAATGCAATTGTAGAAGCCAGCAATGAGGCCAATAAACAAATACACTCGCCCCAACAATAACACACCACGTAAAAAACCAACAACACCAAGTTTTGAAACATGAGCTTTATGGGCACCAGCGGCTACACTTTAACCCCCCGACCCCGACCACAGCCCATCCCACCTGGTGTCGTTCTTGTTGTCCTCCTCCTGTTTATTGCCACGTGTCAGTGAGCGACGCTGCCGCCGCTTGTTATTTTAAAATTTAAACACCCATGAAATAAAATATATATTCCGGTACCCAGGCCCCAGTTGCCCTTAGCCCAAATGCCGAACGGCGCCGTCAGAGTTGAAGTATTGAATCCAATAGAAAAATGTTATTTTAATGCAGACGCTCGCCCAAAAACAACAACAACAACAGAAACAACAACAACAACAAACGGAGGCAGCAGGGGTGTAAGTAGCGTCTAAATTGGATCAAGGTCTGCGCACCCCGCTGGAGCAGGAAGCATGCCGCTGCAGACGCACACAGTCGGGGTAGCCAGCGCCGTCAAAGGTGCAGCACCGTTTTGCATGCAACGCAGCGACACTCTCGAGTGGGGTTGGGTTGGGGGAACAAAGAGTTATCGCTTGTATCGCATAAATTGAAAATTGGTGCCACAGTGGAAAACTGATGCTTAGCTCCGGCTCTACGCCAACACTCGGATCTCACAGTGTGTGGAATTGTATTTACAGTTCACTTAACAAATGCGCATATCGCAGGTCCACACCAATGCCAATGCCGGGACATGGATATGCATAGGAATAGGAATGGGAATGGGAATGGGAATGGGAAAAGACTGGTGATAGGGCCAGTTCTTGTTTTAGCCGCTGGGGGTAGCTAAAGTATGTGATATATATAGGTTTATCAATCGGTCGATGGTGATGAGCTACGTGCATGTTTCATGTATTCCGTGGCGTAAAGTGGTTGGAGTGTTTGAAGTTGAGTACTGTTTGTGCCTGGCTCGTCAACATGAGGTATTCAAGTATGCAATGAACCTTTGAGTAGAAATAGATTGACATGAATGCGTCAATCTAAACTACGAAAGTGAACAGGAGACGGCGTGAAGAAAATTATGAATGCAAAGTCAACACAACGAAGAAAAATATATAATAAACCGATTCCACTATCAAAATTTCATACATTCTCGAATCGCTACTGAACGTAAAGTTGTTGAGTGAGCATTGTTTCTTAAGAGGCAACATTCCGTACTTTCAAAATTCTCAAAGTATGTAGCGTATTCGAATTTTTGCGATAACTTTTCGAATTTCTTTTCGATGTTAGGAAATTACAATATCAATGTCACAAACAGCTGAAAATATAAAGATTGCTTTAAAATACAATTAAATTCGAATCTTTATAATTTATTATAATTTAATGATAGATTAAAAATCGAAATAAAATCAATTTTAATTGACTTATTTCTTATTGAGTGGGTTTCAAATATGCTGATCAAAATGCAGATATTGGTTTCGCCAGTCTTATTTGAATTAATTGTTTTATTCATTTAATGGTTTTTGCAAAGAAAAATAAAAATATTTAATAAGCGATGATTTTGCCACTCACACTTTAACGACAGCTGAGACTCATAAGGAATTTCAAAATGTTTAGATAGTGAAAGTAATAAATGTTGGGCATAGTGTAATCCTTCTATTACTTATCAGTTGAAAAATAATCTCTTTTAACTCCGCAAAGTCCTCAAGCATAAAATTGATGTCAAGTGTGTTTTCTGTTTGTTAGACCATTGTTTACCTATTTTGATTATTATTTATTTGAATTTTTTGTTAGTAGTGATTTTAGATATACAATTAATTGAAATATTTTTTTAGCCGTCTCATTTACATTGCTTAATTATTTGTATTATTTTTACTCATATTAAGAATAATAGGATTTCAAATACTATTTAAGACACTCAAATTGAATTCGATTCTGAGGGTTAAAATTGTAGTTTTGATTATTACTTTAACCATTTATATTTACTAATATCAATAGCTATAGCTTAATAGATAAAAGCGCTTTATTTAATACTTTAACCTCAACAATTGTATATTCTTTTGTTTGATTGAGCTGCTTCCTTTTGCTGACCAATCAGTTGGACATTTCAGCTTGGTTAAATGGTCAGAGCTTGCATAATTAGTTAAGACACGCACCTCAGCACTTGGCTGACTTGGTTGACTTGGTTGACCAACTCGCCCTGTTGTCGACTAATTGCCAAGTTGACATTGTCTCTGTCGAAGAGTGTACTATGCACAATGTGCTGGGCACATCGTTTGTCCGGCTGATCAATTAGCTTTGATATTGTCGTGACATATTAATCGCCTCGCTGAGACAAGAAAACACGTGCTTAAGTAGCAAAAATTAGTAAAGACCGAATACCAACTAGCAACCCAGGCAAAACCAACATCCAGCTCTCTATCTCTGCCCCTCTGCACCCCTAAATACAGCGCAGCTGTTGGCTGGTCTTCGATTTTCATGGCTTAACACATGTTGACAAAGTAAACAGGATTTTGATGCTGTGGCGTACAAGCAATTTGCTAATCCAATCCCCCAACTCCTCTTTATCACGCAAACCCCCAGTCACCACCCACACCCCACCTCTAGGCGAATGCAGCAAAAAAAATAAAAGTAACAAATTGGCAGATTAGTTGTTGACATTTTGGAAAATTAATGAAACAGTGCCGCCTCAAGGCCAACGGCGTTCAAGGCGACCACACCCACAGCCCCCAAAGCCAGCTCGACAAGCTAGCAGCAACCTCTCCCCTCAGTTAGATGACTATTTTATTTACCGCATAATTTTCGTGATTGAAATTTTGTGCAGGTTTTAACTTTGCATTCCACTGCACACATAATTTAATTAAAAACTTGTTTTTCCCCATCCGTTTTCCGCCTGAATCTATCAAAAGGCTTTGCACACGTATGTGAACTACCCAAGCGTAGCAAAAAAAGTCGACTGCATTTCATTTGTTTTTGCAGCGCCTTTATAAAGCATTTCTTTTTTATACCTTGAACCAATTAAAAATTAGTAAAGAGGGTATACTGGTTTTGAGCAAATGTATGTAACAGGCAGAAGGAAGCATCTCCGACCCCATAAAGTATAAATATTCTTGATCAGGATCAAAAACCGCATCAATATTTGTCCATCTGTCACACGGATCTCAGAGAGTATAAAAGCTGGAATAGAGATTCTCGAATGCCCGGCAAAGATAAAGTTTGCTTAGTTTATCGATAACTGCCTCCGTTTCCCGAATATCGATACATATCGATTTCCGATAGCAATAAATGAAACAATTTTAAATACAGCAACGTCTAATTAACACATAATAACCATATGCATATCATTGATTAGCTGCCTAAAATTCATCAAGATCGGAAAAGAAACACCCAAGTTATAGTCGAAAATATAGTATATTGATCTCATTTCTGTCAACAGCCGCAATCATTTTCTGTCCCTGTGCCTGCCATAAGTAAAGAGTGTACTTGCAGACCTGTTCACACTTGGATGGAAAACTTTTTAAAGGAATACTTTCCAATAAAACTGGAATTGTTTAACAGCTGGGTTCAGGGTATTTCGAAGTCGAGCTCCCTTGACTACAGCATAATGGTTTTTCAAAAGCGCAGCAAAGTTATATAGAATTTAGTAGGTTTATTACGGTGCTTCATAATGTAAAATTCTAAAATGGAATGCATGCATATAAAATTTCTTGTTGGAAACGTTGTATAGGTTGATTTTAAAGCAACAACCGCGAAAAAAGGAGGACTCAGCTGAAAAAAAACACACACATAATATTGCTTTCTCATGCTAAACGGGCAGATACCCTTTATTTTACTCTTGTATAGAGTATAGACATGCATTCGCATAAATAAATATTATCTAGCCTCATTTAACCTGACAAAATATATTTATTTCCTATATGCAAATTAGTTATTATTGCAGGGCATACAAAGTAATAAACAGTGTTGAGTTGAGAAGTGTGGTCTGTTTTGTTAGACATTATGTTGAACGCAGAGCGTAAGATTCTAAAAAAAAATTGGTGAATAAAAAAAGAGCCAATTCAATGGAAACAGGCGAATAGGAAATGTGCTTTGTGGTCAGCGTTATAAAAGGGTATTGAAAATTAAAATTGTATAAGTACCAAGTATATTAAAAAAGTGTTCTAAAGGTTGCGCTATGGGAAATTACCATATACATCTTAACACTTTTATAAGGGTACTTACTGGAAAACGGAATAGTATAAACTGCGTTTTTTGGCTTTCCTTGCAGATGGTAATTGAGAAAAAATTTCATTATCTATTTTTTGAAATGTGGGGCGTTCTCTGACTGAATGAATAATAAGTATAGTCGTTTTTCTTGTCTCTTAATATTTCAAATGAGAGCCGAGCTTAAATGCTGTTGAGTGGCATTCCCAAGTGGCTAAAGCTGAACCCAAATATATGACTGAAGGAGAAATATATCATAGAGGCTGTCACAACAGCTCCATCTTCATCTTTATTATGGGAAGTATTCGCAACCGTACAAAGGAATGTCCCTGCCGGATCTAAGACAGGCATGCCTGTCTGTGTGCATGTTATTCAAATGAAAGCGTTTTCTATACTCGTAAATCTGAGCTGGAACGGTTCTCAAGGACTTGCGATTCGTTGTTGTTTTTCACCCGCTTTGCGAACGTGCGTTTATGCAATGAAGCGGAGAAAGGGGCGGGGGAAAAGTGAGTGAAAAACAAAACAACATGTCAAAAAATAAATGTACAAAAGACATTTCTGGTATATATTTTTCAAATGAAATATTAGTTTACTTTCAGCGACGCCAACACCAACAACATCAACAACAAAAACCAGCGTCAAACCGTTGACAGGCAGTATGAAAGAGAAAGGAAGCGACAGATAGAAAGGCGTCGGAGAGACGGGGGAGGAAGTGCGGCGACTTATTTGTCATTTCTTTAACGATTTCTGCAAAGCAAAGCACAAACAAGCAGACAACCGGACGGATAAGACACAAAATGGCGCAGGCACGTCGAAGCATCCAACTCCATCTCCATCTCAATCTTCACAGCCAAGAACAGAGAGCCTCTTGTAATGGCTGCCGGGAAGATGATGCCACTTCTGCTCAAGTGCCGCAATAAACAAATTTCTGAAAAGAGCAAACGAAGCGACGGCAATGCCACAGGACATTCTCTGGCTACGTGTGCGGCACAGGTAAGCCAAACAACGGCACGTTGCTGCCACATTTGAATTATGAGTCGCGTGCTAAATTTTACAACTCAATGTGAACAAAACAAGGCTAACAAAAAAAAAAAAAAACGAAAAAATAAAAAATAAAAATAAAAAAATACCAAAAAAAATTAAGTAATTTTCTTCATACCGATTGTTATCGCAACGTTCGTAGGAGCGTAAGAGCGAAAGGGTTACCACTCTCATCGACATATGTCACACGCTGCTGCCGGGCGCTGAGGCATGTCAAGCGTTTAGATCAACGCGCCTTGATAGCCGCCGACCGCGTTTTAATGCTAAAATGCCGGCACGTAACTCATCCCACATTCAGTGACGCTAACGCCTCAGCGCTCGAGACAGAGGGAGAGAGAGAAAGCCACCCTCTCACCCCCTACAACCCCCCCCAAACCTTTGCATTGTTGACATCAATAAATATTCGCGCACGGCCGCATCGTCCATCGGAACCAGCACAAAGACCCCCATCAGGCCGTCCCCCTAGCCCGCTATCATCATAACGCTGAAAAGCCATAAACGGCGTAATAAAATTCTGCACTGCCATATGTTCCCCAGCGGGCATTATTTTATTGAGGCATACGGACGACGACGAACGGACTCGCGGACACAATTTGTAGGCACTGTCGCCTTGGGGCGACCGAAAGAGCCCATAAACTAAAGACTTTTAGAATAAATTTAACATATTGTGGCGTTTATCATATCATTTTGGGTGAGACATAAAATTCATTTTTTTAAATTGGTAAATAAAAGAACTCAAGACCAGAAAAAACACTCAACGAAACCCTAATACTCTAATGGGTAAAGTAGTGTATACATATTTGTATTTGATTGCCATTGTTTGTGAGGTGTTTAAACTCTATTCCCGAGTAAACATTACTATCAATGTAGTGTTATCTGCTAAATGTGAAATGCTACTGAGTATTTTAGAGATATTGGATTTATTTGTAATTGATAATATCAATTTATTTTTTATTATTATTAACAATAATAATTATTATTAATTAAAATAATAATAATGGAAATAATAATAATAAAAATAACAATAATAATTTCAAAAAGCGATCAACTTCTTTCTTTAAATTTGTAAAAAAAGAGCTCGAAAACGACAGGAAAAAACTCTACGCAGACTCTATCTCCATGTCACTTTTGGTATGCTGTTGATAGATACTTAAAAAATTTTTTTTTAAAGATATTTATCGAAATAAACATTATTCTAAATGAAGTGTTATTAATTTAATTTAATTTAACTGATTTTAATTGGTTATTTAAATAAAATATAAATATACAAATTTTGTATTGTTAAAGAATTAATAATAATAATAACAGTAATAATTTTAAATAAATTATCAAATATATTCAATGATAAAACTTAAAATTCACTTGCATTTTTGTTAATTTCGATCCCGATTTTTACATTCAATGCATTTCGTTCAAGTCGAAATAGCCGAGCATAGAAAAAGGAGAATTGAAAAGTTTGTTTTGCCTGCCGTTGGGAAACTTCGATGTGGTTAGGCTGGCTGGCGAGCTATGGCGCTTTACTTTTACAATAAAATAAGCTTTTAATTTAATTAGATTTTTATTTGGTTTGAATGCATCTGCCAGGGTTAGACCACTCTATGCTCGCCAGGCTGTGTGGTCGCGACGGCCTTCTTGTGCATTAATGTGCTGCTCAACGCCAGTCTGTGGATGGAGGCAGGTAGGGAGGAGAAGCAGCAACAGCATATAAAAGAGCACAAAGCACTGTGCCACAGCAACATAGCTAAAAACAAAAACAGGTCACTCTGGTGGCGGTGGCAGGGAGCCAGACAAAATGGCTTGCAGGTATTTCACTCGGTGTTCGGGGATTGCTGGTTGGAGTGACCATTTCCCAGCTCCACTACGGGGACGATTGTGCACTTTGAAGTTGCCGTTTCAAACTGGGTCTAATTTGGCGAAAGCCCTTAATGGGCTTTAAAAACAACTGCAGTACAGACTTAAAGCAACTTCAATTTCAATAACATACGCTTTTATAATTGGTCAAGCAAAACCGATTCAAAAGAACCCAGACAGTATATGGGGAGAGAGTTTTTCAAAAGGCTCGTCGAGTCTGAAAATCCAAATAAAATTATAGTACTTATTATTTAATGTTGAATAAATATAGTCAGTCAGTCCTTAATGCCAAAGTGGACACTCTAAATATCAAGTATTTATTTAGAGCTGTTTTAATGTTTTGAAATTTCGGCTACACAATTTTTAAAATATGTTTTAATGAATGATAAAATTTAAAATAAAAAGAAAATAATTAAATTAAGAATTTTAAAATTAAAGAAAAAATGAAGTAAGACAAATAATATAATAAATATATTAAGTCTAGTGGTATTAATGTGTAAAATGGTCAAACCATTATTTGCAAGGATTGGGGAAAGCAGCTTTGTCATAAGAAAAATAAAAGCCTTAAGGCAGTGAGAAAATAAACAGCAGATAGGAAAATCTCTGAAAGTGAGGAGTAAGATAATTTGACCACTCATAGGTTTCCCAAAAGAATTATTTGCAAATGCAAAAATTACACTTAAAATGATGTGTGTTTCTTTTGTTGGGTGTAAAAGGCATATCATGGGCCTTATTGGCAAAATTTGATCTTAAAAACCTTGACTGTCCTTGACTGATAAGTATTCATTTTCAAGCTTGATTATTGATCTAAACTCTGGTAAAGAACCACATACATACACATATCCCTATCAACTCTTATTATTGAATAAACAAGTCACATACTAAACTCCATGGCTACAAATTAAACAAGTGAATTGTTTGAATGGCAGCTTATCCCTAAACTGACCAAACACAAATTATATTCATGTCATATACCACGCTCACACTCACACATACACATTGGTCAATCACACGCATTCTCATTGTTATTATTGTTTTTGTTGTGGGACTCATTGTTGGGGCTGTGCTCCCCTAATCAAATTGGAATCGTTAGCGCAACAAATTGAATCGAATCAATGCTCGACGTGCTCGCATTTAAATAATACCCAAAGATTATCAATTAAGCCGTTGTACAAATTGATAGTGGTGGCTCCGTGTTGACAGGTTTTCCTATGCCCATCCGTACACCCCGCCCCCTCCTCTACTCCACTACCCAGCTACTGCCACACCCACACCACCCTCGTGATTGCTGCGTTATTATTGCATTAAAATATTTAATTATCGACTGGTCAACGCTGCCTTTATGTCCGCATCGGACCCACCTGGACAATGCATAATTGCATCGCCAGAGGGAAGCTGCGAAACAACGAGACAGAGACACAGACAGAGACAAAAATAGAGAGAGAGAGAGAGAGAGAGAGGGATAGAGATGGGTAGAAAGGAGGTAAAGAAAGAGAGGCAATATATATGCATATTCGTTTATATGTATATGTATATAGTGCGTAGTGCAGTGAAATATATGCAGATTGCAGTTATGAAGTATCATTTTTATTGCACCAGAGACTAATAAGATTTTCATTGCCCAGGGCTGAGGACGCATAGCAGCAATTTTCATCATAATCGCGCTGATTTACATTAAAGCAAGGTGAACTTGTTGGATAGGCTTTCCATAAAGCAGCATTTTAAATTACATCATCAGAGGTAATTACAAGTGTAATGAAAGCATACACAAACTATAGCGATTCCATTGAAAGAAAAACTAATATTAATTTAATTTTTTATGCCGCACACAGTACACATCACATTTCATATTGGATGTTTCATTACCAAAAGGTACAAATTGCTTGTGAGCTCGCTTAATCATAATTCACAGATTGAAAAAAAAAGCAAAAAAAAAGTCACCAAAGAATGCTTTAGTCGCGATTAATTAAAAACTGATGGTAATTTGATTTTGCCTCATTGGGTATTTAATTCTCTGTGGTTATATTAAGTTTATCACTTTCATTGATCATCCCATAATTTCATGATCCCAGCGATACTTGATAAATTAAAGCATTAAAATAGTTTAAAAAAAAACATGTAAGAAAGTTGCAGGCGTAACCGACTGCAAAATTCTGTGATACCAATAAGCAGGTGCCTCAGAACAGGTTGAGTATAGCCAAAAAATACCGATCATTGAAGGAGGTTCCTAGTAATCTACCCTCCAAGTAAACGAAAAAAAAATTTGGAGTACATGCTTAGTAATATACCTTCCAAATTTGGTAACTGTAGCGCTTAAATTGTGGGAAAAATGTTCCGGCTGTTGAAGGATGTCACTAACAACATACATTTTAAATTTGGTGACTCTACATTTCAGAATATATGGATTTATCGATTTACACATTCAGGTATATCGGTTTTGGGAGGCGGAGTGGGCGTGGTCATCCAATTTTATTATCGATCTTTGGATGGAGTAACATGATTTCAAATTTTGAAGACTCTAGCTTACAAATTGTAGAAGATGTGCGCATTTCAGATTTCCAGGACCTGGGGACGTATATGCAACATACAAACAAAATGTTAAGTTCTGATTCTACAATTGATCGTTCAATATTTCCAACCTCAAATCAAGAATATTTTCGTAAAAATTAGAAGTTCGAAAGATATACCAAAAATACAAATGCAATATACATACAAAAAATTTCCAATCTGAATTCTGGAATTTATTGAAAACCATAAACGCAAATCAGGAATGTTTTCCTAGAAATGAGACGACAATCGAAATATATCGATATTAGCAAAACATAGGCAGTTATCGATACAATTAAATAAACTTGATCTGTCCAGGATACATGAGAGCTTATATACCAAACCAGACGGTTGGACGGACAATGGGCGGACAAACATGGCTATATCGACTCGAATGTTGATCCTTATGAAGAATATATACATACCTTATGGAGTCGTAGTTGCTTCCTTGTACATCATTTTGCGCAAAACTATTCTACTCTTTTAATCAAATTTAATGGATTCAGGGTATAATATAATAAAATGTCTAGCTCCGAACTATACTAAACTAGTTTTTATTTTAGAAAGATGCCATTAGCGACACTTGTTTCACATTCTATAACAATTGAAGCGTAATCCTAATTGAAGCGTAATCGCCTTTCAAGTTATTTTTAGTTAAAAATTAGACTTTACTTTCTCAAATAAATTTCTGTCATCTAAGCTCGAAGTTGAAGCACATCAGACTTGGGTGACATTTTATTGGAATGATTTTGATGAACATTTGTACTTAAAAAATTATTTATTTTGGGATCATTTGTACTTCGAAAATATTGCCATGCACATAATTCATCCCAGCATTACATAAAAAAAAGGCAATAAACAACTTAGCTTTTCAGAACCGTCTTAGAAATGTTATCATCGTTAGTTTAAGTGTCTCTATCCTTTCCTTGTGTTTGCCATTTCCACAAACTCGTCTGATGAGTTTAGGGCGCTGTTAATGCGACAAACGCATCAAGGAATCAAGCTTTAAGTTTGACAGTTTTAATTTTCTGCAAATATTTGCATAACAAATTTTGCTGCTTCTTGGGGAAAAAACGGACCCTAAACAGAGCACAGAGGACTGAGGACTGAGCACCTGGGATCGGTAAGGGTGACAATCTGCCAAAACAGTCGCCGGTAATAAATCAAAACTCAGCTAATTACGCAACAAAGAGGCGACTCTTTGCCATCTGAATGCTAATTAAAAACGAGAAATGGACCAGGTCAGAGTCGCATTTGGATTTGCAACCCTCGGAACGTGGTCCAAGGCAGCAGTTTCTTGGAAAGGAAACTGCTGAATGGCCAACACAATTTGGCCATTAACAATAATACAAATCCGAGGCGAAATCAGTGGGCAATGAAACGCAGCCGAATCGCAAATTTATGTGGCACGAACAGGACTCTCAATGTGGCAGCACCTAGAGGAGAGTGAGTTCTACTACAACACAGCTACTAGACGTAATTAATTCGATTATATTTCATTGATTTGAACGCCTGCTCTCATAGAAAATAAAATTTAATTGAAATGCTGTTCGGCGTTAGAAGCTGCAACGTAAATCAAGTTGGCTGTCCGGCGTTTGGGAGTGGGGTTGCCTGGGGAGGGGAGGGGTAGGATGTCCTTTTTGAAGGCGACAACAGCCAGCTATAATGGTAAACAAAAAATCAACGTGACAGGAAAGAAAATTAGCAAAGTTCGCTGAGCGTTGTCCTTGGCCAAAAGTGGCCGCCCTTGGGCTTAAGCTGCTTTATGCGGCATGTAGCATGGGCCATGTGGTGTGGGGAAACTGCTTGGGATCACCCAAGGGACGCGAATTTAGGACCGAGCTCAACTCAGTCTCGATTTGAGCCACATTGGACTTCTGTCAAAGACATGGCAACAAGAATTTCTCCTGTGGACATTGATTAATAATGTTTTTTGCACAAGTACAAGGATATACGATTTTTTATCATTGCGCACGACCGACGCTGGTGTTATTGTTGTTATTATTATTTGGCGCGTTTCTTTTTAATGACTTTGAATGGAAAAAATTGTTTTGCGAAAAGTATGCGACAATCTCAGGGATTGTTTGCTCTTTGCCGTTGAGCAGCAAAGAGCAAGCTTATTAGCTATTGTATAATACGAAATAATAAATCATATAGTACACAAAATTCTGGGTATTTTTATTTTGTTTTCTTCGTTTACCTTAGCTTATAGTAATTATATAATTGGGATCTATTAAAAGTAGAAGCATTTGTTAAAAGTCTTTTGATCTAAAATTGTATATCAACTAAAATTATAGATTTACGGAGATCATCTATTCACAATTTCATATTGCTCATAACATTTTTGATTAGACAATATTCAAAAACTGTAGTTCGTGTGTATTAAATACAAATATTTGCATATATTTAAAATCTCTTACAGTCGAACAGTCGCCTGGCTGTCAGCACGTTAATTTGAAAACATGACAGGCGCATAAATCATTCGAAATTATTTGACCACATTTTGGGGCATGTCGGATTTGAGAATAATCCTGTTAAATCGGTGACTGGCTATTAATTATGAGCGTGGGCAAATTAAAAGACATCACACGCATCGATTTATAGAGGGAGAAAGAGAGAGAGAAACACAAATGGATTTGCAGACTGATTTCATTTGAGTCATTCAATGCATTAGTCAAAGCCCACAAACCCAACTTGGTCGTCGTCATCATCAATGTCTACGGCCGTGTGCAATAGCTAATTAATAGGCAAAGTCCAAGAGCAAATTGTCCTAATAATTAGGCATGCACAAGTGCACCAAATGCCCGACAGCCCTGGGAGCTAGTCTCCAGTCCCAGTTCCAGTCGCATCCCAACCCCCTGATGGTACCTCTAATATGAGGGCCTGTGTGCAGCCACATCCACCTTCATTTACATTAATTGCCGTTAAGTCGCTGTGCCAGACTGCAGGGGGAACAAAACAAGGGAATGTGGTCTGCAGTTGCATTTAGTGCAAATTTGTCGCTTTGCCAGCGGGCCCCATCTACCTTTGGTTATTCACAACATTGCAGCGACTTGCTACGCACTCTAAGACAGGGATATTAATAGGCCTTCGGGTGTTATTGGATATATTAACAGGCATGTTTGCCATCAGTATGCAAGTGTGTGTGCACTGGAGCATTTAGTGGCATCTAATTGATATTAAAGTAGTCTGTAACCGATAGATATGCGAAGGGAAATTTACGAGCTAAAAAAGAATCTGCATAGCTTCCAATATGGATTGAACTTTTGCAATAATACGAAATATGAAAGAAAGGTTGTCTTTGGCAAGCCGATGATTAAGTACTCTGTAGACAGGAAATATAATGTTGTTGGGAATAAAAGAAAAGATAACTGACTTGAAATCACGGTAGCTAAATTTAATAAGAGAAAAGCATTTAGCAAATTAAACAAAAACAATAATGCATCAAATTTACTTTTTGTGTATTTTATGTGTATCACTAGATAAAGTCAACAGTAAATAAATAAATGAAAATAAATAAAGAAGGTTGATAAATTGACTTTTCAGTTACTATGCCTTTAGAGAAAACCATAATTCCTTAAGCGTTTGGCTTTAAACGTTTAAAGCCATCATTCATTTCAAACTCCATGCCCAATTGATTGAAACCCAATTCCGGCAATTATATTGTTCCAGCTAAAGTAGTTTGTTGGTATAAACCAATTGTCTTATCAGGCAAGTAAAGAACAGGAAATTAGCGCTCCACAATTAAAACCCAATCAAGATGTGAACAACTGTAAACTTTTCCCACAGCTTTTCAACTGTTTTATTGCGGCTTATGTGGAAAAACAGCTGACTGGCTTCCTAAGGATGGCTCAGTGCGATTTTCGTGGGCGAGCCCAAAACAAAAGACAAACAGGCAATTAGTTTAGTTTTTTGATTCAAACTGTTGTTAAACAAATCAAGTCTGACAACACACTCCAAACAATACACACGCACACGCACACACAACTCTCAATAAACTGATGGCGTAAACAAGCAATTCATGTATTCCTGTAGCATGTTTTATATTAAAACACAGAGAGAGAATTGTTCGCCCTGTTTGGCTCTAACACTAGTTGTTGTCTGTCCGGAGGCAAATGCGTTCTGATTTTTATGTATTTTTAATGAAACTTCAACTGGCAACAACTACAAACCAGCACAGTTGCGGAGCTGTCGTCGTTTGTCGTGGGGGATTTTCACAAGTGGGAACCAAAACATTTGTTCCTAGATTTTCACGTCACGCTCCTCGTCGTCATCGTTGTCGTTGTCGTTGTCGTGGGGTCGTCGGGTTGCCCTTCACAAGCCAAGGAATAAAGGGGGGAATGAAGCCAGCCTTATTTTTGGCTGTTGCGAGGGGGGCGTGGCATAGAATATGTACATATAATCATTAACAGTGTCACATGCGACATAATGAGACAGGGCACACAGCGTGCACAGCCCCAAGGCATCCCAGGCAACCAGGCAGGAGTCGGAACGGGCCACAGATGCATATATATATATATCCATACACATACATACTCGTACTCCAAAATATTGTAGATGTCTAAGTCGATGCTGCTGCTGCTACCTCCACATGTTGCAGTCTCGCAGTCTGGAGTCCCGGGGCTGATGCCGCTTAAGTAGTTTACATTTTATATGCAGCCCATAAAAGGAAAACATTCGCTCCATTAATGGAACATAATTTTTCGTTTTCAGTTCGTCGTCGTTCGCTGGGATTTTTGTCAAGTTTATGAAGATTGAAATGGTAGTGCAGCATCAGCACAGCAGCAGCTCCCACAGCTGAGGGCTCAGGGCGGCCTCCATCATAAAAGAAGAGTGCATCAAATGGGATTTTAAGTTGTCGCATTTAACAGGCAGCAGCAACGACAACAACAACAATAACTATAACAACATCGCGGGGCACTACAAATAGATCTATCAAATTTGTTGCAGCTGGGCGAGACGCAGAGAGAATCGGTTTTGTTGAGGTTTACTCGAAAATATCGAATACTGTTCTTTTATTTCTCTTTATTTTTTTAAGTACTCTGGCATTAAACAGTGAGCCGCATATGAGAGCTGTGTGTCTGTCGTTTTGTCATAGTTTGTTTTGTAAACCTTTTATGTCATAGCTCATTAGTTGGGCTGTCGTCTGCTGGTAAAGAGTATCATAAGCGTTAATAGCTTTAAAATATTTTCGAAGCAGCTGCTGAGTCACTTGAGTGGCTTTTCTCACTGCCAGCGGATATGTTTGCTGAAGCGTTTCATCTGGACTGGAAACCTATTAATGCAAATATGAAGAAAATATCAGATGCATTTGGGGTACATTAAAACACACTGCCGCCAATTTAAGTACGGTTACAAATATATTATAAAATATCATCAAGTGGTTTGAAATGACAAATACAATCTTGGGTTTACCGAACTTATTTTACTTTTATTTGATAATAGAATACAATTAAAAAAAAGAAAGTATTTTATAAAATAAAAATGAATGCTTAAATTTAAGCTAGACTGCGTCATATATCTGATAAAAGGTGGCAAATAACCTACTTCTGATGGTGTGGCAGAAGTAAGTGTTTTGTGCCTCGACCACTGAATAGTCAATATAATATGGTATAGTAAATTTGGTGACTCTAGCTTCACAATTCCAATAGAAATAGAATTCCCAGATTTGTATAGGAGGGATGGGCGTGACTTAGAAAATTTCTTAACAATCTTAAGACGAGGTAACTTGTAATTTACCTTCGAGGCTTGATAATTCTACCTATAAAATGGTTTGGGCGACCATTTTTCAAATTTTCATGACTGGAAACTGGAATTTCAAATTGTGTGAAAACAGCGGTTCTAAAGGCGGAAGTAGGTGCGACCATAAAATGTAGAGGGTAAACCCGTCAAAAACACTCCCGGTTATTAGAGGCAGAGTAACTGGGTGCAATGGGCGTGGCAGGTGCCGATATTTGAATGCGTTCGAAACAATCTACTAACAAAAGTTGGTGACGCTAACTTTAAACTTTCGGTTTATCGATTTTCCAGTACCTCAATTTATTTTATATGTTTCAAGATTCTAGCTTAATGGCTGTCGGACGGATAGATTGCATGACAGGATTGCATGACTGACATTGCACCAAACTATTATACTTATAAACCTTCTGCAACAGAATAATATAAAATATTTTATAAATTACTTATTAATTTCAATCTCATTTGTATACCCTTAATTACAATACCAAAAATTATTTTAAATGGAACAAAAATCTTTAATGAACCAAGATAAGCCTTTTACCCTCATACTGAACGAAACTTTAAACCGATGCGTATGTGACAATGTCAGAGAAAAAGTCCCGAGCCATCGATGATGATAAATTTATGCAAACATTTAATTATTCAACAATAAACAGGAGAGACGACACTGCGAAGGACGAGGACAAACAGGACGAGGCAGCCGAGGAGGTGGCTGTGAGTGAAGGGCAAATAACCGCTGAAAAATTAAAGCCAATTGACGGCAAATGGCAATAAATCAACGCACAAACAAAGAGCATCAATTGTGAAGCCCACAACGCTTAATGAAGAATGATAAAATGTAAATGGCGTTAAATAAAAATAATAAATGGCAAGATGCTAAGCGTTTTTGGGGCAGTGCTTGTTGGCCAATTAACCCGGTTGACAACAAATTACCAAATTGAATTGCCAAAGAGAAACCCAAGGAAAGTTATTCGTCATGTACTGTATGTATGAATATATATTTTTATAGCAAAATTTACTTTTGTAAAGTAATTCAATATGTTTTTGCATTGGCCGCAGACTGTCTGCCATCAGAAACAGAGATCAAACGTGGCCAACTGTTTGTCTGTTTGTCTGGTTGTCAGATTGTTTATTTGTTTGATTGGCACACAAAGCGTAAATTGCCGAGGCGCTTGCCCCAAAGGCAGTGGCAGCTTTCTGCTCGTTGCAACGATACTTGAAACTCGTTATAAGAAGCATTCGCCAGCCTTTTAATGTTTGAACTTTTTATTACGCGCCACAAGCAGAAGCAGCAGAAGCAGCAGAAGGACGCTGATTGGCAAAAGGCAGACAGGCAGCCAGACAGCCAGAGAGTAGGGCAGGTGCTTGTCATATGACACCAATAAATCGCTTCAATTGCTCTCTGAATGACGCCGGCAACCTGCCGGGGAAGCGGGGGGGCTGGAGGAGCACCAAACGTTCGATGTAATGAAAAAATGCCAATACCAAAATGAATTTATAAATCCAAGGGGGAAGCAGGGAGCATAGGGTAAACCACCAACTGCCTGTGTTTAGTGTGTGTATGTGTGTATGGTGTGTGAGTGAGCTTCAATGATGCGTAAGTAATCCTTTCAATTTAAGCGAGGCCAAACTCAACGCAGGTGAATAATTGGCAACGATGCTTTGAAAATTACCGTAAAATTAGCTCGCACAAACCTGTCGCACAAAATGGAGTAAAGCCAATGAGAGAATGAGAGAAGTGGCAGGGAATGACTTGAAACATTGCCCGGCGCCAGATTAATAACATTATTTTAATAAAAATGAAGTAAACTCGACTTCTTTAAAATGGTTTAAATTAATCGAAAAGCTTTTAAAAGTGAAATACGAGTTTGCATGCAATATCTACAACGCAAGATAAAATAAATTAAAATTGACAAATGCATTTTATTCGTCTTATTACTCAGGAAGTATATTTATAAAACGGAAATTTGTGGCATTCTGAAAACCATTGTATTTCTTTTCTTAATTCCCGGGTTTTTCTAGAATTTAGTAAACAAATTTGCGTAATTCTCTCCTTTTTGCTTAATTATATATAATTTTAAAAAATAGTGTATTTTATGATTTCACATATAACAACATTGAAATAGCTTATGTCATTCGTTTTTATTTGAAAATACTTACGATTTTACGGTGGTTTGGTGACTGCCAACTGGACTCTAAAGCAGACAGCAGCTAAACTCTAACGAAGTAGGCAACAGAGTAAATCTGTTTAATATTTTCTGAATTTTTAGAAAGCAGGAAATTAAGGATTTACATTTATACTTTTTATATAATTACATTATTTTTATTTTTATATTCATATTTGCGAAACATAAAAAAATAAGCATTTGCAATATTAAGATTAAGTTTTTGTATGTTTATAAATTATTTCTAATAAACAGAAAAGTTAAAAAGGCGACTAACTATTTGTATAACTTGTGTAACTTAAAAAACGTATAAATTAGATGAATATAACAAAGTAAATGAAAGGCTTAACAATGAAAAATATTGCCAGTGAAAAATCAACCGTGAAATTAAGATAAGCAAACCCTGGCTTATAGAAAGTCATAACCCTCAACTTTAGAAATTTACGTTCTGAATAATAATGTAAAAACCATTCGCCAAAATTATGGTGATTATTGCAAAGGCGACACATTCTGCTCGTCAAGCGACGGGTAAGTATTCTAAGTCTCTTCTTCCCCCTATTACTTTCTTAAATCGTTTGATTTTGATAGCTGGCTTGTTTGAAATCTGGTGCACTATTTAATAATAATAAAATATAAAATAAAATTGATAATAAAAAAGTTGGATATATTTTTGACTACAGCTAAACACTTTGGGGAACTGTCGTTCGTTTTATTTCCTTCTCAGTAAGTTTCACAGTCAACTTGTTCACTGCTCATGCACAGCAGCCCGCCAAACAGCTGCAAGACGCCACTTCAAATCAACACAGAAGCAACAGCTGCGATTCCAGCTCTTGTCCTTGCTCTCCAGCCAAGTGACAACAGCAGCCAGCAAAAAAAAAAAACAAAAACCCCAAAAACAAAAAAAAATCGAGAAAGTTTGTCACCTGACGCGTGCATTTAAGCAGCAGCTAGCAAGTTGGGGAGCCAAAACCAAAACTGAACCGAAGTAAACAACAGCTGTCCGAGAGCACCACACATGCGATTACCCCATGCCATGTGTTGCTCCATGTGCTCCATGTGCTCCATGTGCGCATTCAAATGGAAGCTGTGAGCTGAGGCTGCCTGTCTGTCCATCCGCATTTCAGCAAATGGCGTTTGTTTTTTTTTATTCTCTGCGAAAAACAACTCGTTGGGTTTCATATATCATTACCAGGAACACAGAACAAAAAAAGGAGAGCAACTTGTGGTGGAATTGCTTATGAGATGACTACAGACGCACAGAGAGAAATGAGTTGCCTAGAAACGCTTGTATAAATTGGCTCATTATGAAGCTCATCCATAATCTATGAACGGCAAGGCAATGGGCCCCATAAACTATGCTACCCACATTCACTTCGATTACCAGAGAGCGCCCATATGTAGGCTATTCCGTATGCCTTTCACATGCAATAAGCAAGTATTCCAATGGCCTAAAAGGGAAAATCGGGGGTGGGGGATTGGAAAAGGGAAGCATGGCCATTTTCGACACGTGTTTAACTCGTTTTTCAAATACTACGTCCTGGACTTGCTGCCTGGCCATAAAACAATTCACTTTATGCGCACGAATTTAGCCATTTGCCATTTGCCATTTGCCAACATTTGAAGCATTAACCAAATGCTGGACAATCCCAACAAGAAACCAACGTCAATGGCTCAAGGATTCTGACAAAGGAACAACGCTGCCTAGTGTATATACTGAGCTATTTATACATATACATACACATGTACATATGCATATACATATATTTCGTGGGCAACTGACATCCCTCTAAGGGCCTCGTCGGACGCATTTATAAATTTTGAACACCTCAACTTGAATAGCGCTATGAAGCAACAACTATCGGCTATCAGTTGGTCCATTATTTTCTAAATAAAATGACCATTCAATGAATTTTAACAAGCTTGCAACATTTGAAGCTGCCCCAACAAAAGCTATCAAACTAAAAGCGCTGCATAAATAACAAGGAGCTGCAGACAACAACAAAATTGTTACGGCAGCGATTAAGTTTTACTTTTTGCGAACCTGTATTTTGACACATATCCAAGTTCGGAATGTTGTTCGGGAGTAGATACTGGCGCAGGTTAATATAAGTTAAGACAGTCAATGAAGAAGAGCGAAATAAACGGCAACATAGTACACTATAGTCAAAATACAGGTGAATATAACAAAACCCTCAAAAAACAGAAAGCAAATTAGGAAAGTGTTATTTACATCTGTGTGAATAGCAATCCAATAGCAATAAACTTATGATTTTTTTTTTAATATAGACCAAAACTCGTTCGCAGCTTTTAAAAAAGAGTTTAATAAAAAAAAATGAAAAATTAACGTCACGAATTAAAGTATTTAAAATTAAAAAAAATAAAATAAATTATAAATTTAAAATTAAAGAAAAAATAAATAAAATAAAACGTTAATTGCAAAGCTGTCCACTATTTGTTGCATGGGTTGGGAAAACCTTGAAAAAAAAACTCAATATATATTTATAATATATTATTTATATTCTACGTTATATTACGAATACTGTTTGCATTTATAACAGCTAAGACTTACCTTGACATTTTTAAATCCTTGTGGAAGTTTATTTAATTTTGTCGAGAGTGTAAAACCAAACTTTCCAAATATGCATATTATTATCACGAGATCAAACCACTAAATCATATAACCCCACAATCGATCGAAAGATGAGTTATTGTATGAAAACCCTTTTTTTGGTTAACCAAGTTATCCCAAACAAACTCACCAGTTATCCACTGTCCCAACACTTTAACAAAAATTATTATATAGATATCAGAGTAAGAATTTATGGTAAAATTTAGATGTATGCAATTTGACTCCGGTCCACAAGTTATTTAGTCGGCTTGCCTAAGATTGGCGTTCTTTTTTGTTTTTATATACCGAAGGTATTCAGAGTACAATGGATTTGTGCAATGTCCGTCATACTCCCTTAAAGCTATGGCCCTTAAACTTGGAACATATACTGGTATGTGCCGTCATCAGAATACTAGGAGGCAATCAAATCGAAAAAAAACACCCATAATTGCACAAATTGTAAGCTATAACCACCAAATTTAGAAAGTGTCTTACTGGTAGCTCCGTTGAAAGACAAGAGTCATCAAATTTGAAAGTTATATTGCTAGTAACACGCTTCAAAAGGCGGAATACACTTTTTGGACCACGCCCACCACAACACCCTATATCTCTTGCAATGTAATAGCTAAAGGTATCAAAATAATTGTATGTAGATCTCTGACAATATACCTTAGGCAGATTGGATGACAATGAAAATAGCTGTATTTTAAAATTTTTCGCAATTTGCAAAATTTCGGTAGACCTAACTATTTTGTTTCCGCATAATTACTTTCTTATTTGACAACAGAAAACTTTTATAAAGCAAACAAGCCTGATCAACTTCACAGTAAAATCTTTTTTAATGTACACAGACTTCCCAGAACTCCGGTCGAAAACATAGTTGGCCAACAAGTGTTTGCCAGAAGGATGAGTTACCCCAAAATAAACACTCGACTAACGCAGAAAAATAATGTGTAACACCAGTCAGTAACTAAACATTGTGTATAAATATTTAGCTGCCAGCTATTTGCACTTCATGCTTGACATGCCACACGGCAACAAAAAATACCAACAACAACAATAACAAAGACAATGGCAACCACAACAAAAGTCCAGCAATTTAGGTTTAAAATATGTTAATACCATTTGCTATTGTTGTTGTTGTGGGTCGGTTGCTCGTAGAAAGAGCATTTGCTATCTGAAATACCTCGACAAAATATTTTAACGTTAGCTTTTTGGATTTCGTTGTTGTATACCCCGTGAGGCCAGACGAATACGAGGGGTATGCACGACTTACGCTCTTTAAGAATCAGCTTAGTTTGAGATGCTTATGTTCGTGGGGAATTTTACTCCATTTTCACTTTTTACAATATTAAAGAAGGGTAGTATTTGAAGGGATTTGTTACGGAATTAATTCAACAATATATTTACAATTAAAATTGTTGGCTGCCAAAAGTATTTTTTAATAATTAGTAAAGTAGTTTAATTCTTTGAATTTTTAAAAATTACCAAGACCCACAAACTCACTTAAAATGTTTGCAGGGTATCCCAAAGCACAATTGTAGCTCGGTTTTTTGCTGCTTTGTTTTTTTTTTTTACGGAAAATAGTTTAGCCTGGTTAGGAAGACTTACGTTATGTTTTTGGACAGGCGCCTGTCAAAGAGCAAAATTGTTTTTATAAAATAAATCAAATTGCTTATCAAAGAGATGATTTAGTGGCTAACAAGGAAGAGGAATTGGGACGGGGGAGTGAGCTTAACTTTAATAATTGCACAAGTTGTGGCCTCTTATGGGTCATAAGTCAATAATGATAGCTCAGAAGGGAGAGAGAGAAAACGGCTGGGAAAGGTGGGAGGAAAACAACAAAGTTTTCAGTCAGGTATGCCACTAAAAATGCGTAACCTGAACGAACGCATATTATTATTATCTCTCGTGAAAATTTACGAGATCAAAATTAAAATGCCCCTAAGCATGAAGAGAAAGAGGGAAGGGGGGCTAGAGAAAGCGGAGCCAAAGAAAGTGGCTGGGGCTAAGAAATTGTTGCAAAATAATTTTATGGCTAGCCAAGGGTTAGGGCCAGGCAATCTATAACCGCATCAACAGCAGCAGCAGTAGCTGCTTCCCCCAACAGGGGAAAACTTGTGGGCGGTGGAGTGGTACGGATAAGGATAAGCAATGGAGCAGCATTTCGCCCACATCCTTGAGGGCATTTTCGGACGCTCCACGCTTCAACTACCAAATTGTCCATTTATTATGCGGCAACGCCTTTTTACTTATGCCATGGCCAAGAGAAATGAAGTGCCCGAAAGAGAAACCTCAACCTCCAGCTTCAGCTTCAGCTTCAGGTCTCTCACAACATAAGTGGTTGCATTAAGACAAGCTGTGTTTTAGTGGGAGTGACCTGCACTTAAGGTGCAGCATTGGCAAACATTAGCCGCACACTTTGCCACGGAAGTTGCACAATTAGAAAAGCCAGTCAAACTTTTTGCTTCGGTGGCTTTGCTTGCTGCATTGTATCTGCTTTGCCTTTCCTTCAATCACTTCACCCCACTCCACTCCACACGCTCTCCATCTGTGCTCTCTTGCTCTGCTGCACTTTTAACTTGCATATTAAAAAATAGTTTTTCAATTTTCTCTTAGCAGCTGTCTGCGGAATATCAAAAAGCGCTTGTCGATATGCATAAAGTGAATGCTGTTGCCCCGCCATTAGATTAGATATTAGTTCAGACAGCTTCAGTTTCAGCTCCAACGTCAGCTTCAGCGGCAACGTCAGCTCCAGGCTTCTGGCCCAAAAAACCAAAGGTGCAAATCCTTGTGCCAGACGTTGAAAAATTAGAAATGTTTCGCAAGCGAAACTATGGATAACAAGCTTGTTCGCTGTTTGGTTGCTTTCCGGCTTGCATGGCTGGTCAGCTGCTTTGCATCAGCTCAGGGTTGCGCCAAACCAATTTGCAGAGTGCGGATTTACCTTAAACAGCTGTTTGCTGTAAAACAAAAGAGAGATACGTAAGCAGGTCAAAAGTGGTTCAGGTGGAAGCACATACAACTTAAAATAATAAAAAACAATGATCAGCAATTTGTATTTTTGATTTTGTAAGCTGGCTGAAATACTCTTATCGTCTTTAAGCATTTACATTTACATTTCACATTAAAAGTTTAATTTATTAGCCATTATATTATATGTGTATTTTACAATTCAGAAAGTATAATTCTAAAAAGATAGTTTCGTCGGTTTTCGTTTCTTCTTTCTTCTGAAATTAAAAAAATAATAATAAAAACACTGGTTTTAGGAAAGACCAACCATTCGTTTCAAAAATTAGCTGCTTTTAAAAATGCAGATAATTTATTTTTAATTTCCAGAATATTTTTTACATGTATGTAATACTGTTATATTTTCCTCTAAAGCAGACAGCAGTGAGATTCTAGTAGTCCTTAGTATTTGCTGAATTTCAGATTTTTTTCTTAAAAACAAACGCTTGTACTATTTTTCAAATTTCTAGAAATAATTTCTATTATTAAGAAATAAATATCTAAAAAATGGAAGAAAAAAGAAACATCTACAATTACAAAAAAATTTGTTTTCCTATGTATAGCAATTTTTTTTAAAGACAAGAACAATTTTTAGATTTCAGTTCGATTTTCATTTTAGTGTGATTTTCTTAAGCTCAGACCGAGTTCAAAAAAAGAACTGCAAAACCATTTTATGTTTGCTCAAGTTTTAATCGAATATTAATATTAACTTTCCATTTGAAATGTTCAGTTTTTCAGTCTAACCTTAAAGGTTAGAATCATTCTCCCAATTTTCCGTGTTGCACAAACTACATAAATTGTAATAACACACCCTAATTTAATAACATCAATGATCCCCAAATTCACACTCACATCAAGCTAAAAACAAATTGCCCATCAAAGTTTCACAAAAGTGCCTTAGGCAAGCAACTTCCAAGGTTCCTACAATACAAATTCTGTATTTACGCACACATAGAGAAACCACCAATAATTTATCTAATACAAATTGTGCTTTAATCGGAAGTGCTCGACTAGACAATATCCTTCAGCATTAGGTTTTACTAAAACCCAAATTAAAAACAGTATAACAGTAAGTAATGAATTAATCGGTGCTTTACAACGTATATTCAAAGACAGTTAATACGGTAACTCAAAGATGAATCCTTTCATTTGGGTAGTCTATTACACGCCATCTGTATGGGCACAGGGTATGACAACGCCCACAAGAACAAGTACAAACGTGGCAGCAACAAAAGGGGGCATAGCCAGGCAAAATAATTGAATAAAAAGCCCAACACAAAGTGATGTCGAAGACTTTACCAGTGAAGAGACTTTATCCCAACTTTTGGCGCAGCTGCGACTGGGAAAATATTTTTTGGTAGAAAAGCAACAACAAGAGCATCAAAAGCAAGCACAAAATGCCGGCGAGGCAACAAATAATTTGTACGCAAATTAAAAAACAAAAAGTGAACCCCAATGAAAATTAAACGAAAGAAGCGTGTGCCAAAGTGTGATTAAAACTTTTTATCCAACGGTTAGCGGGGAGCCGCTGTTTCCTCAACATGTGCAAAATACTCGTAATAGGTAATTTCTTTTCCATTGTCATCGTGGCTGCTAATCGAGGAGCGTCGTCAGGCGTCGCCTGCGAGTTTAAAATCCACGCTCAATTGGCATAATGCCATAATAAGCGACATTTGGCATGGAACCATCAAAACATCCACCCTTTGGTCAGGGGTTGCACTTGCCACAGACGATGGGTCGCACCTTGTCACACTTGCAACGTTGCTCACTTGGCTGTCGTTGCTGGGCTTACAAGGGATTAGCACGGCACAATTTGAATAGGTGGCAAATTTGCGAAATTGTTTCAAGCGATTGCCCAACAAAAAGCAACTGACACCAACCACTACAAACAGACAGACTGACGGAGAGAGAGATGAGAGAGGTGTGTGAGAAAGAGAGGGATATACGGATAGCCTGGCTAAGCCCAGCACTGTCGGCTGTTGCCTTTCCCATCATGCGTAATTCTATTTGTCATTTTGATTATGACATTGTAATGCTTTAATTGATGCCACAGCGAGACACGGCCAAACACCAAACGCTTCTGTGTTGGGATTCGGCACAGACTGCAAAAGGCAATCAACCCTCTTCCTGAATGACTAGTCGACTATGATGCGACAAAGTTCCCTTTTCCCTTTCAATTTTCCTTTTTTTCTTTTTTCTCTTTTTGATTGCATGTTACGTGTCGCGTCTGATAAATCCTATAAACAGCCCGAGGCGCGGGCATCTATTTTTTTTTTTTTTTTTTTTTAGTGGTGTCTGAAACGATTTGAAACTTCAATGAATTTTAAATTGATACGGTACAGTGATGTTCGATTGTATATGGTATGTTGCTGTTAAATGGCAAAAGAAACGATTAATAACTTTACACAAGTGGTAAGCTGTGTATATTTCGATATTTTAAACTTTCAATGAAAATTTGAAAATATTGTTTAAAGTAAAAATTCTATCCATCTATGTTAAGGACGGATTCCACCTTGTTTAACATTTTTACATTCGCATTCCAAATATTTCGAGATTCCATTCTTCGATGTATTTAACGTGTTAACCGCTTATCGGATTAATTTTACTTTACTTTCCAAAATTAATAATAAATCAATTAATTAATGAATTAATTAAATTATAATAAATAAATAATTAATATATATGTAAGACAGCCTGTAAACACTTATCTGCCAACAACTAAATAAATAGGAAAAAATTTTGAAGGATTTCGCTTATATTTTGCTTTCAGCATTAATACATATAATAAATTATTAAGAAATAATTTACATTATTTTAATTATGATTGTATTTTAAAATAATCACAAAACTGTCTTGAAATAACAACTGTTTAAGGCATTGATATTGCCATCCTTACACAATCGAAACTAAACTCGATAAATCATTACAAAAACACAAAAATAATAAATAAATAAATATAAATGTTGAACGTACAGAATGTTGTCAATCTTGGGAAATTGAATTAGCAACCTTCAAGAATCCAGGAATGTTGATAGTGGATAAAAAATAATTGACTAAATATTGCAAAAATTCTACTTAAGAAACACATCTCAAAATTTGAATGTGTGCTATTGTAAAAAGTTAAAATAAATCACCAGTTGGATAATCATTTCGACAATTTAATGTAGAAATAGATCATTATATATATATATATATGATATTTCTATATCAGTTCCAAATTACAAGTTCATTTAACAGCCACTAAATTTCTGCCCAGACCGTTGCCATTCAGACGAGTGGCACTTTGTGTGTGGAGGACAATGGTCCTTGGAACAGGGTAACAAATATATATGCAAAAGCCGAAAATTTCGTTTTGGGCCTGGCAGTTGTTGCTATGGCGAATGTGATAGGCGACACACCACACGCCAACAGCCAAACCAGTAATTTTGTTGCATGCACCACGGCAACGCCTGGACACGCAACTAACTGCGAGCTACTACGAAGGACATGTGCATAATTTTGCAACGAAGTAAATACATACGAGTGAAGAGGCAGCAGCAGCAGCAGGAGCAACAAAGCAGCAGGCAAATTGCCAGCAAGTGAGAAAAATGTTGCACGCCTCGTCGTTCCACCTGAGCGACTTTCTTGGGGCGGTTGCGTGTCGAGGCGGGCAACAGGGGAGACCCAGAGAGACCTAGCCAGCCAGTCAGGGGAAGCGGCAGCTGTTGTCGCATTCTAATGCAACGCACAGTGGGCAAGAAATATTGTTGACAGGTGAAAATGTTGCACACACACACACGCATACAGACAAACAGTCAGAGACACACGCAGAGAGACGCGTGAGTTAACGGCACTCAAACACGACAGCGACAGATAAGCCAAAGCCGAACACTTTGCCAAGTCGAGCCGATTACGCACGAGCTCGTGCTTAAAATAAGCAAATCAGAGGCAGCAAAAACAGCTGCTGATCACAAATACAAAAGGATCAGCAGTGCTGCCAACCACCGATTACTAAATTGCAGAGATCGTTCCTTTTTCGAGGTGTTTTAGTCCCAATCGCCAAAACTTTTATTTATAAATCTCTTTTGCCACCAAGTTGCTCTAAATGTATAGCAAAGTAACATTATAATAATCAATTGTTTAAATTAAAAAAAAAAAAACATATATTTTCGTTTAATTTCTGCGGCTAACTCAATTTCAGAGCACAGATCTGCCCAATAGAAATGGCTTAAGCGACAGCACTGATACTCACCTATCCATCGCTTGACAAGGTGGTGAATATGAGGGTTGAGGTGGTGTTAACTGTGGGTTTGGAGTTGGGGCAATACGACTTATGCCCTCTTCACGTGCTTCACTGCCATTTGGGCCATTTGGGCTGCCTCCCCAGAGGGCCGACCCGCTAATAAGTGAAAGTGTCTGCTGTGTGGCAGGCGGGTGTGTTTGTTGTGCGGGTGTGTATCTCAAATGGGAGCACAAATGTTACACAGAAAAAGGGTGAGCTGCTCGGTAGACAGCCCATAGACCCCATAGAAAATGAGTTGCATAATAAATAAGAATATTTGTCATTTACGTTGAAATTGTTGGATTGTCTCGTCTTGTGGAATTGCACAAATGAAAATTAAAAATTACGGCTGAAAAGTACAGAAAACTGATCACATTCAGCAGTCGCAATTAAAAGATTAAAAAAAGACAGAATTTTTGCGTCAAAGATTCACTTTAAATATTAAAAAAAAAAACGCTTAACTGGAACTGGAATTGGGTACATCTGGAACGAGCTTCCTCATAATTCAATAACTGTTGGTAGTGCAACATAACTTAAAATGAATCTGAAAGTCAATATTTTTATCTTAAATTATAGGAAAACTAAATTAAATTAAATTTAATTTAATATTAAAATTAATCTATAATATAGAATATATGATTCAAAGTAAACTTTAAAGTTTAATAGTCAATATTGAATGTATATATGTTATTAATCTCATCCATTTAATTTTTATAAAATGATATGTTCATTAGTGAGAAGTGTCCTATAACGCTTAATAAGTTATGTCAGAGATTATATTGGGTACCATTATATTACATAAGGCGTACAAAAGCTGTTCTGTGGTGGGTCTTCATATTGAGACCCACTTAATTGTATACATTTCTAAGCAACTCAGAAATTACGCTGATTTTGCTTATAATTTGGAAGTTTTTGATTAATCCCTTTTATCAAAGATTTTTCACGATTTTTGGCATATATCGAGCACTAGTTCGAAGGTGCTTAACGATTAGCAGTCTTAACTTAGCATTGCCACAAACAATTCTCATTGGAAAGCAGTTAACAAAGTACATATTGAATATCACTTGGAATTTACAATGCGAATTAAAAGAAGAACTTTTGTTGAATTGCAGAACCGTAGCTATGGTACAAGAAAAAAGCGAAATTGGTGACTAAGTTCGAAGAGAGAAGCCCTTGCGGCAGTGTAATTTAGGCACCTGCTGTTTGTCTTTGCTTTGGACGCGGGCACGTACCGCAAAATTCCCAACTTTGCCTCTAATGTTGCTGAAAATTGAATTTCTTATTACAATATTTTGTGTTTGTCTCGAAACATCAACATAAACGAGAGTAGTCCACTTTCAAATACCCTGCAATGCGTGACTATAAGTTGATTTTATAACGATATAAGCTGAAACTAATTCTTTATTAAATATTGTAATTATATTCTTATTAAATTAAGAACTCAATTTTCAACGTCTTGGTTTGTGAATAAGAATTTCGCATGCATTTGTGGGTGGGCTTAACTAATTCATACTAACTATATTATTGGGCTTATTGGGTTTTTTCTGAGTTTTCTCTAATCAATGCAACACAAGATCATTTTAAGACCACCAAAAATCTTATGAATATTATTTATTTTGTAAATTTAGTTTTCAATATTATTTTGAATTTTTTGCAATATATTTGTGTCGACTGACTTTAGTTGAATTAAAATGAATAAAATAGAATTAAAATAAAGAAGAGTTACGAAGAATGTAGTTGAAATGTGCAATAATCTAGCATATGCCCGTCATATACATTTCTCAAATATTGCGATACCCATTTGCAGCAGTCGTATTTTATTGGGTACAAAGACATTGTGTGCATTTGCCTGTGACTATAAAAAACAACAAATACGTAAGGCATTTCGCAGTGTTGCGTTTCGTTGCGTTGTGTTGCATTGCGTTGCACTATGTTGTTACGTGCTTACGTAAATGCTGGCGCCGAAGGGCGAATTTGTTGCTATCCTCTGTTTGTCGACGGTGCAAACGACAGCGCAGCGCGGGCTTGCCATTTATTATTTGATTATTTTCGTTTGTTGTGCGCGGCGCACAAAATTAAATGAAATGTTTATTCAAACGTTTAAATTGCTTTACAAAAAGAATAGAAAAACAGAAAGCATAGCAAAGCAAATCGCCAATAACAAAAGGGGACCAACCACAAAATGTGATGCCAAAGAGGCTGCCAAGTTGTCGCCAACTTTGCTGCCGCTTTGTTCTATAATCTGGAATTACTTTTGGTTGACTTTGCGTCGTCTATCGTTATCGTTTATCGTTAAAGTGAATCATGTCAACCGCATAAAAGGGGACTCATCCCCAGCCCCTTGGCCACTTGGCCAAGCAGCCGAGCAACTTCTGGATTACCATAAGGGATTTGCAGTTTGCCCATTTGGCTACTGCATAAGTCTGGGCTGCATTCATTTTTCATATATCCTGATCCCGGATGTGTCTCCTGCCTTTGTTAAATTTCAAATGCCAGCCACAATGACATCAACCTCAAGACTGCTCCAGTGAACAATGTGCTGGACTACCGGATGCCCTTGGTTTAAATTTTTACATTTATTAGCATTTATTACCTATTTATCATATAAATATATATACATTTTTGAACATATTTACTTTTAGTATTTAATTTTAATTTATTACTGGTCAATGTATATTTAAAAGCAATTTATTTATAAATGTTAACAAAAAAAAAAAACTAAATTTAATTATTTAATTTAAGTATAATATAGAATATATGATAAAACTAATGACTAGTGCTTTAAATTCAGTATTCAATTTATTGCTTGGAGAAGGATTTATTATTGGAGATCAATAGATATCATAATCAATTTCAATTTTAAAAATCTGTATTGTTCACTTAAATAATATACTGTAGTTTGTAGTACTTGAAGTAAATTTCAATAAATACAACCAGTGTTGGTAATGTAGTAAAGGTAATAAGCAAGATAAAACAGTAATATCTATATACTTTGGGAAGTCAAAAGAAGTAAACGTGAAGCTGCTATTCAACATTCAAAATATATTACCATATACTAAATCAGAGTATTTTCAATCCAAATGATCCAAATAATGTGACCATTCTATTTTTTATACTTTTTTAACGTAACTAAATTCAAAGTATTGTTTTATATTAAGTAATTAACATAAATATGTGGAGTTTGAACACAGCTGAATGAATTGAGGGTGTGATCTCTCCCTGAAGGAATCAACAGGATTCTAATTAAATCAGAATATATAAAAACATAAGAATAAAAACTCTTGGCATGGAGCCAGCGAAAAACATATCTCAATTATAAAAAGAGTTCACCAACCAATAAACAAAGAATAATTAGGTAAATAAAATATGCATAAAATAAAATAAAATCAAAACACAATTAAACAAATAAATAATAATCTTTTATCATATTACATTCATCATCACAATTATCTCTTATTACTGCACTTCCATTCCTAACGTTTTTTTTTATTTATTTTAATTTTCTCTACAAAAGATTCAACTCCCTCTTCAAATGTTGTCTTTGATCTACTTCCTACTTTATAAATGTAAATGTTACTTTTTGATCTATTTCCAACTTCATCTATATAAATGTTACTTTTCCCTAAAGTAATTAAACATTTCTTATATAATTCCCAATATACATTAATTTGTTAAGTTCAAAAGGTTGCTTGTTTAAAACACGGCTTAATAAGGTATGTCCAAGGAATGAAGCTAACAAAAAAATCATAACAGCTGTAACGTAACAAATGAGGGCAACGGGGGGTTGCCCGCAGCTCATTGCCCAAAAGCAACCACTTCAATTTGGCATGCAACTTTTTAGCAGAATTAAGACATAAAAACATAAAAACGTTTTCTGCGGGGGGTTGCAACCCCTAAAAACACTAATGAAGCTATCAGCTCGCACGTACCTTAACAACAGTTACAAAGAAGTTTTAAGTGTGTTTACCGAGGACATAAATTGAAAAACTGACCATATGAGTTCAGTAGCGCTAACTGGGCCAACTTTGATGTTGTGCCTCTGCCCCTCTGTCCGTCGGTCTGTCTGTCGGCCTGTCTACTAAGCATTTGTTCAAATATTTGCCAGGCCCTTAGAATAAAAGTCATCCAGTGCACAAAAGGGGATAGACGGGTTTAAAACGGGAGATTGAAATCTTTGCATAGTGGTACATTTTGTGGAATTTGAGGTAAATAACTTTGTTGCGAAGAGTGAAAAGATGCATATATAATGAGCTACCTTTAAGTTGATATAAATTAGTATAGCTTAAGTTTGTAAAGCAGTTGATAA
The DNA here is from genome assembly GCA_037043625.1 of Drosophila melanocephala. NCBI lineage: Eukaryota > Metazoa > Arthropoda > Insecta > Diptera > Drosophilidae > Drosophila > Drosophila melanocephala. The sequence goes on from JBAMBD010000751.1 coordinate 2,048,177, forward strand.
TTAAAAAAAAATTAAAAATACATTTCTTTTTATTAATATATGAACAAAGAAATGAGAATATTTTGCGAATATGATGGTGCTAACAAATATAATGAAATTAATAAATGATTTTTTTTAATGAATACTTATCAGTATTAAATATAAATTTGGCATAAACTGTAAAACAGATTTTTTTTAATAATGCGAATTTGATTGAAGCTCTAAACCAATGCTTAAAAATAATGAAATTATAAAAAAATGTTTATACTTATATTTGAATTCCTAATGTGAAATGTATAATTCTTATTTTTAAATTAATTAATTAAATTATTTTGTATAAGTACATTTTATTAATAAATATGAATTTGGCATTAACCGCAAAATCATTAAAATCATTTAATTAGATAATTAAGAACAGTTACAAATATGTTTGAAGCATAACTATAAAAATAATGAAATTTAAAATAATTTTAATTTTAAATCAATACATATTGTTAATAAATATTAAATACTAATAAACCATAAAATTAATACATATTATTAATAAATATAAATTGATCATAATTCGTCAAAACTTTAAACGAAAATCACAAAAATCTTAACAATATTTGCATTTACCATTTTAACACAGATTTAAGTGAATTTATCCACTGTGCAGCGGATTTAGTTGGCAGCCAAAAGGCGCAGAGCAACCGCAGCGATTCAAGTGAGTTTATGCGGGTCACCCTCTGTCATATGATTTGTTACAATACAAAAAAGCAACAGCTAGCAAAAAATAAAAAATAAATAAAAAACAGAAAAACAAAAGCAAAACCAAAAGAAAAAAGACCAATGCATTATCGAACAGCCGCACAATAATGTTAACGAGCAGCGCTTCCACAGATTACAATCAGTGACAGAAGGCAGAAAAAGGATGTGTGTTCCTCCTGCTGGCTATGGCATGGCTACGGGATATGGCTATGGCTATGGGTTGGGTTCGACCCGCTTTAGCCAAGTGGCAAATGGACTGTGGCGCATAATTTGGACTCTGTGTGGCACCAGCTGCTGCCGTTGCCAAACTCAGATTTATCGCAGCCAGCAAAAGTAAGTTGGTTGGTTGGTTGGCTGCTTGGTTGGGGCGGGGTCCCCAATCAATACAATTTTTGGCGGATGTGGCATATGGTGGGTCAACTGATTAGCTCTGTCTACCATATGCATGGTAGCCATGTAGCTGATGTTGCACAAAGTCAAGCGAAAGCAGCTATTAGCCAGCTAATTGCAGCCAATAACCACTTAAACCAACAACAAAGCGACAATGCGATCGACAGATGCAAAGCAAAGTTGATTATCTAAGCCACTCGAAGGCCACTAAAATAGCTCCAAAAAAATATTATACTTATTTGCATATGTATATTGTGATTAAAAAGATCGTTGTGAACGTGTTTTTTTTATTAACTGCATAATAAATTCACATAATGAATTCGACCAACTTGAAAACCATAAGTTTCTGGATTCATTAAGCAAGTTATTCGCGCATTGGACAACTGGCTCGTTGGTCTAGGGGTATGATTTCCGCTTAGGGTGCGGGAGGTCCCGGGTTCAAATCCCGGACGAGCCCAAGTTAATACTTATTTTTTAAATTTTTACGATAAATTCATTAGCTACTGAAACGACCTTATCCACTATATAGGCAAAACAGCCTAGTCAAATTAGTTACAACAGTTTTTCTGTCTGTTTAAAAATTCATATTTCCTCATTAGAACTATAGATATGCCAATTCTTGCAATAATATTTGTTGGTGTTTTAAGAGAGTTATCTCTGCTTGATGATTTGGAATGTGCAGATAATATTTTAATTTTCTACTGATAAATATTCTAGCTACTGCTTCGAAATTATAACAATATATAGGCAAAGCAGCCTAGTCAAATTAGTTATAACAGTACAATTTGCTAATTAGAACTATTGATATAGATATTGTTCCGTATAGAAATATTAAATTTTTTTGTTTATACAGCGGCTTGCAAAAAAAGTTCTCGCCTCATAGAAATTATAGTTATATCCAATCACAATCAACACACCGAACCCACTTGAAACAAACACTTAACATTTATCAGACTATATATGGCCTCTTAAGTAACACGAACAATTAAAGTCAGACAACAATTACTTAGAGTCAGGTTGAGGTAAGCCCACATAAAGGCAAAGGCAAAGGCTTCGATTACCAGCAGACAACGATGTTGACAGGCTGAGCGACAGCCAAGAGTCCGTGTCCAGCAGTTTGAATATGGCCACACCTGGAGCATTTAAAGTGCACATGTCTGGGGATTGGCTTTGACCTGATCTGGTATGGCCTGGTCTGGCCGAGTCTGGCCGAGTCTGGCCGAGTCTGGCCGAGTCTGGCCGGCTCTGGCTTTGTGTCTATTGAAACAACGCACTCGAGACGACACAGACGCAATGAACAACATCGTCTGAAGCATCCAATGAATTTATATGCATTGAAAATGAACACAACAAACTTTTTGGCTTGGCTGACCCGTAAATCGCCCAAAACCAGAGCGGGTCAATGTCCAAAAGGGGGTGGCGGATGGGGCTTATGTCTGCCATTAACGTTTAAAATGCAAAAGACCGAAATGCAGAGCCGCTGCACATTTAGCATCCCATTTGGACCGATGATGTATCCGATTGCATCGATAACAGCTGGAAACACAGCACGTCCTACGTAGTAAATCCCATTGTTTCGTGCGTTTCGCATGAGGAGTTTTCACTGTCGATTTCAATGCCACACAGCAGCCGCAGGCGTCCGACTGTATTTGATAGCCCAACAGTGAATACTCTTTCTTTGCTGCAAATACTGACAAGCTGACAAGCTGAGCAACTGACTCAAAAGGGGTTGCTGCTGTTCTCCGTCTGTGGTTAACTCACTTCTTTTATTCCTGCACTCTTACAAAAACACGACTTAAATTATTATTCACAAAGTTAATTTCTAAAATTAAAGGTTGTGACTTTAAACTAAAATTGAGAAAAAAATATGTCTAACAAATTTAATGACTTCATATATTCGATTTTTCGTTATTATATTGTTTTTATTATTTATTTATTAATGTCAACTAAAGTCACTCGACACAAAAAATACAAAAAGTAAGAACATTTTAAATTCAATTAAATGAATGGTAAAATTTAAAATTAAATGTATAAATTAAGAAATAAGTAATATTTGTAAGATTTCTGGGGATATTTAAATGCAAAATGGTCCAACATTTGTTGCGTGAATTAGGGAAAATCCAGAAAAACCGAATCAGACCAATAAATAATAAATTAGTCTGACACTAGTATTTTTATAATTCACATTCACGTTTTACACCGTTTATAAAATTCGTATACTTAAATACTCTTGGTTCGTAAGTTGAGTTACTTCTATTATTTTAGAAACGATTTATCTAAAAATTAGGTTTTGCATTTCTAATTTTTAGGCATGTTTTTCCTAATAATTGATAAATCTAAAAAAAACGAGAAAAAATCGTCATATTTTTGGGATTGTCGATTTAGGACAAGCCTTTTATAAAAAATCTTTTTCCATATACTTTGAAATTATTTCTAAAAAATAGAACAAATTGTTAATTTTTAAGGCGATTTTCTAAAAAGGAAGTCGATTTTTTTCTCTGTGTGGTTGCAAGCACGAGTTCCTGCCAGCGGACACTGCAATTGAGTTGAACCCGTGGCGCATCAATTGTTCTCGACTGCGGTTATTCTGATTTTTATGACGAGCCACCGCCCACCTCCTCCTCCTCGCCCTCATCATCCCCAAGACAACGTTTTGATTGCCCTGCCGGAAGCGGGGCTCAGGTTACATTTGAGCAACGTTTAGCCAAGCATAAAATGGCCTGGACTGAAACTTGAGGCGAAACATTCAAGAACAGTAATTACAAAAGAGCAGACCAATTTCTGCCAACTAAAAATGTTTCAATATGAATTCAAATTAATGTGTAGCTGATTTAAAAAATAAGGTTTCAAATTCTAAAGATATATACGTTTTTTTAAGTACAAAATCTCGTTTAACACAATACATCATCTCGTTTAACTTCTAAATACGTTTTTACTTGAAAATATTTCGAAATTTTTGAAGAAAATGAATTTCGCTTTGCAGGCAGTATTATATTATTTTGTCGTAAAGTGTGTGTGTACAGAAATTTCGACCCCATTGGGTAAATCTCATCTTTAAAATATTTGTGAAATTTTTGTTTTCGATAATTCATAGTTTTTGTAATTGTCTTTATTTTTCTCTTTGAAGCCAATTACTTTTGAAAATAAACATATGAAACCATAAAAACAGAGAATATTACGATCGAATGTATTAAGGAAAAACTTAAAATTATGAATTTTCATAAACATGTCAAATATTGCCTGGTCATATATGTCACACAAATTTGAGTGATATCGCTTGGACTTCTTTTATTAAATTATTATTTTTTACATCATGCCACACTTCCGATTAAATATTAGAAAAACGTAAGCAATTCATTCATGAAATGATAATATTTAACAAATTCACGAACTCAATTTGCCATCTCTAATTAATTTATTATTATAATTTTGAAATAAACAAGACATTTTCTGAGTTAATTTGATACAACTGAACTGTTCACATACTTATGTGGACTACTGTATATATGAAATGTACATTTATATTAGCTTATGCATAGAGCACCAAACATAACGGGGTGTTGCTAGGCCGCGAGCTTTTAACACTCCCACACACATACACACACAACTACACAAGCACACACACACACACACACACACACAGTCAACTTCACACAAATAGTCGCATTTGTTTATTTTAAGAAAACACTTTCTCTGTTGCCGCCTTCTTGCTTTGTTATCTAACATTTCCTATTTTGCGCTCGATGCTGTTTCTATAAATGGCTTGTACTCACCAACATGAATAGTTAACAGCACGTCATTAGTTTGCCATCAGATGTGAAATTCTACAGTGGTTGAGTGGTCTAAGGCGACACAATTTAGAGCGAGGAATTTCTTTTTCCTTTTTTACGAGCTGGTGTATTAAGACTTATCTTATGTGCACTTTGCACGTTCTGGTCGTCTCTGAGGGCTTGGGTTCAAATCCCGCTTCTGACAAACATTTTTTTTTATTTTTTTAATTTATTCCATGTTTTTTCTATTTAAATGAAAATCTCAGGACTTCGTGTAACATTTTAGATATGATATTTAGATATTATATATAATATTCGTCATTATATAATATTACTTAGGCATGTTTAATATTAATTCACATTAACATGTATTATGCATTTGTACATTGTTCGACAAGTGTAATTCTAAATGAAATGATCGAAGACAAGTTATTCAAACTTATTATTTTTCGAATTATATTATTAGATCCTCAGTTGACTATCGGATATACCGTTTTCACTTTTTTCCACGCAAGCAAACATGTCAGGATGGCCGAGCGGTCTAAGGCGCCAGACTCAAGAGTAATTTAACTCTTGCCTATCACAGATGGGCGACTGAATGAGCGTTCTGGTCCTCTTTGAGGGCGTGGGTTCGAATCCCACTTCTGACAGATAGTTTTTTATTCTTTTTACCTTATTCCATTAAAATCTGAAGTCTTTCTGTAATATTTTATATCCTATATATATATATTATAAAAAAAAATAAAAAATATATATATATATATATAATTTACGCATTATTTTTCAAAATATAATATTGGATCCTGAATGGACTATCGGCTATATGGATTTCACTTTTTTTTACATATCGCTCGTAGGTCAGGATGGCCGAGCGGTCTAAGGCGCCAGACTCAAGAGTAATTTAACTCTTGCCTATCACAGATAGGCGACTGAATGAGCGTTCTGGTCCTCTCTGAGGGCGTGGGTTCGAATCCCACTTCTGACAAACATTTTTTTCCTACAAATGTATTATGCGTAAGCAAAGATGTAGATATACATATATATATATATAAATAGGATAGATATACGAAAGAAACTATGAATAAATTAACTGTGACATATCTGCAGTTATTTTGCCAAAAATTATTTACAAATAAAGTATCAAAATAGACAACACAATGTTTTTCAACAGCCCTTGGTATACAATAAATATGGGAACATTTCAGACGTTGATTCAGTAATAACTTTTTATTTAAACACTTTCACAAAAATGTATGTGTTATTATTATTATTGTTGGGATATATGCACTGCGATCCCAGCTGCAGGTTTATATGTCCTTGGAGCTCAAAGCATGCATCCCTAGGAGACTATATCGTTTCCTAGTTGGCGGCACAATATTCTAGGATGTGCTTTGAGGATTCTTCCTCGCTTTCACAAGACCAGAATAATTCGCTACTATTATTTCCCAGTTTAGATAGGTGATTTCTTAGTCTACAATGTCCTGTCAATATAATTTTGTCGTCAAGTTTGTAACGCATTACGTGAGACGTCTCCAACCCAAAAAACATATATATTTTTGATGAGCACCATTAGGCATCATTATATTATTCCAATGCCAGCCTTCTGATTGAGAGATCCGAAACGATTTTCTCCAAAATACTTTGTGACCGAAGCAAAACATATATATTATACGATTCATCAAGACAGCATTAAAACTTGATGGAGTTCTGTTCATATACACAGATAGCTCCTATCGATCGAACCATTTTTTCTCGTATGAGCTAAACGCAATCTCATCTGGATAAGAAATGCGAGTCAAGACGACAGGTTGTTGAACTATATTATATATATTATTATATATAATAATGTCATATATATGCGTTTTATATTATAATATATTTATATATATTACATAATGTATTGACAAAATCGGTTGAAAAATTATTTCTCGGGTGAAACAATTTTCTTTTCCTGCCAAGTATCTAGAACAGTATCTGAAAAGATATAATATATATAAGATATATTAGAAATAATGTTCTTCAACGTGCTTAAAATAGTCGATCTTTCTTGATTTATTACAATTTATACTCTATTTATATAATGTACGCCTAGTTTCTATTTTGTATTCGATAACTTCGACTTTAGATGACCTCACTTTTTACACAGCAGCTGTAAGGTGAATATGTTCTCCATTACTTTGCCTGCCTCAATATGGATGTATGTTGTATTAATTTGCAGCTGTTGAAGATTTCCTGATCCATCCCTGCGTTAATCCTGCTTCTCATAAACAAATCGCCCGCTGTGCCTCCTTAAAACCCAGCACGCCAGCAACTAATTAGTTTCGTTTTTTATTCCATTTTTTTAGGAATATCCCCAGAACACGTGCGTGCCTCTTGCACTCTTAGTCCATCTCAATTGATAAGGAAAATTTTTCATTCTCTCGACTACACTTGAATGCACTTGTTAAAGTTCTGAGCCGCCACCTACGTTCGGTTTGCCACAAGCGAACAGCGGCAATAGCAAACCCAACAACAACGGGAGAAAGTCAAAGACACGCGTGCCACAATGGACACGCAATCACACCCCCGCTCCCCACTTCCCCACACTCTAACCCCTCCTTTCTACCCTGCACCAGTGCACTGTGCTATGAACAACTCGAAACTCAATTTGAATCCAGTGCATATGCAAAGTGTCACGTAATTTCAATTACAAAGCATGGAAAACGCAAAGAGTAGAAAAAAGCAAACTAAAAACTGCAGAAAAGAGCAAGATGTGTGTGCCAGACTAGAAGATGCCCTGTGCTCAGTCCTAACATTTTTATTAATCACTTACTAATATCAGTAGATACGGAAAAATACAAAAAGTTGATGTGAATAACATTTCATATTTATGCTTATTAAATTAAAATGAAAATAAAATAAACGTTTGTAATATTTTTAGTTGTATTTAATCTCAAATTCGGTAGATCATTTGTTGCATGGTTTTGGGAAAACCCCAGAAAAAATCGAATGTGATCAGTATTCGGATTTCATCTTTAATTTTAAATGTCAACAAAATTTTATAATATAACGAAAATAGCTAACGAAAACTTTTAAATAAGAAGAAATCGTTATTTTTATACAAACAAATTGAATATACATATATACTTTCGGGGGTGAATATTGCTCTCTTCTGACTACATTATCCTAACTCGATAATATCCTTTCTACCCCATTTTCAATTTGTGTAGGGTATAAAAACTGTCGCTCAGTTTATAAACTAAGCCAAGAGTGAAGCTTGTGCGTGGCATGCCCCCAAAGTGGGCGCCTCAAGCGCGTGTTGCATGTCAATCATGACTGCACTTGCTGCCTTCAACCACTACCAGCAAAAAGGGACACAAACAGAGAGAGAGAGAGAGGGAGAGAGGGGGGTAGGGAGCGGATGTGTGCGTGCAGAGTCTATTGACATTGTGCAACAATGAAGACGCGGCTTAGTGACCCATAATGCGTTTGACAACGGGTCGCGTCTCTCTCTACTCCGTGCCACTCTTTCTTCACACGGCTCGCCCTCGCCCACGCCGACTGGCTTAGATTCCGCCGCATTGTCAACGTTCAATGTTGTGAGCTGGCTTACGTTGTGTAGACCGGGCTTATACGGGGTATATTAGTTTAGAGTGGACATCAGTGTAGATATTATTATTTTGATTATTTATTGTTATAATGGATTGCTTAAAAATATGCGTGCTTGTGCTTGACGATATTTTAGTTTGATATTTTTTCCATTCATGCACCTGCGATCGACTGGCTTTCAATGCTCTACAGATATCGATAACCTGCTGATATCGCTGCTGACTCAAGAACTCAATACTCAATATTGGGACAATGTCAAAGAGGGTTGCCAGATAGCTTTACTGCATCGACAAATGCAGGAAGATGCGTATGAAAAAAAAATTAACACTTGATGGATTCATTTATATTTTCATTTTTTTTGCTTATGCCAATTTATTTGTATCGCTTTGTTACAACAAATGTTTGTAAATTATTATTACACTTACATACACTACTAATCCCAAATGGCATCTCTAGAACTTAAATCTTATTGATAAATAATTTAAACAGATGCTTTTTCGATATTTTAAATTTATACTGCTAAGTAACGGAAATTAGCAAAGAAAATATTATGTGTATTTAATTCAACTTAAGATAAGAAGGTAAAGCTACAGTGGATGGGGAAGAGAAGTGGTAAAAAAGCGAAATATTTATGTGTAGTAAATGTTATATTTTATAAATTTATCTTAGAGCGCTTGTAAGCTGAGTATTTAATATACTCTCTCCCTTTTCCAAATGTTCTCATTACGAGTTACTAATTAATTTTGGATTTTTTTTCTGGATTAATTTTAAGGAATGTTTGAGCATTTTACACTTCAATAGCCCTGACATCTTATATTTTACTTTAACATTTTAAATTCGTTTTTTAAGTTTAAATTTATTATTTATTATTATGTATTATTAGGTTTTTATTATTCCATTTAAATTTTAAATTTATAATTACAATTTTTATTTTACCTTTTAAAATTTGTTTAATTGTTGTTTTCAATTAAAACTCACAATTATCATTAAAAAATATCGTTTTGAAAATGGTCTCAGATCTTTGTTTGTTCACAAATATATTGGGGATGGCTTCGTCAATTGACATATTGTAACAAGCGTAAATCATTCAAATATAATACTTTTTTTTTTTTATGAGAGGCTTTTAACAAAAACTTAATTTTTTATCAAAGTACGCAGTTTGTTTGTAGGGAAAGGGTATCGCTATGTCGGGCACTGATTGCAAAGAACTCTAAATTGTTTCATTTGCTATATCCGCATTGGTTCCGTTCGTTACAATTTCGGGAGCTGTAACTGTTGCCATGGGTAAGGATTGGGGTGAGTTCGAGTGAGGGGCATGAGTTGTGCGTCTGCGCAGCTGCATTTTGGCGTAACTAATTTCATGGCGTTACAAATCCGTTGAAAATGCTGCTTGTTGATGTTTCTGCTGCACCGAAATTGATTTTTGCTTGCTACTCTTGCTTTTGTTGTTGCTGTTTTTGTTGCTGTTGTTGTTGCAGTTAACTCGCTTGACATATGGACTTTTTGGTGGCGGACAATAACAACAGGTAGCAGTGGCCATGGTTGCTAACCACAAACCTTTTGTTCCGCACAAAATGTTGCACTGGCCGGCGTCAGCGTTACCGGTGTGCAACAGACCCCCCACTCCCCCGCCCTCCAGCAACAACAACACCTGCCCCATATCAGCAGCTATTTTCGGTCGTATTTAGCGGTTTTCATTGCATCATTAATTTTGATGCGCTGCCTGAACTAACTAGACTCTCAACTGGATAGTAAGGGCGAGTCACTGTGACAGGCTGTTGAACTTGAATGTGCACATATATGTGTACATATATATAGAATGTATTGTTCTAAAAGTTGGAAAGTAAACGTGATATTCTCAACTTAATCTGGCAAACAAGTATAAGCACTGCTTAATATTATACATAAATGAATTAGACTGCAATAATCATTTTAGGTATACTTGATTTCGTTATACTTAATTGCTTCATATATGACTTTATTCTATAGCCTGATTCCACTATCACCTTTCATGGCTGTACGCTGTACCGAAAAATGTAAATTAAATCCATTTTAATTTCTGAGTTTCCTTCTAATCATTGGTCTGTTTGCAGAAAGCTGTTTATCGCCTTTGTTATGTTTCAATTAATTGATTTGTTATTTATTTCGCGAAGACATATAAAAAAAACTAGGCGATCAGCTGTTTTATTTAAGTCAAACGCGAAAAGTTATGAATGTGGATATATGAAATATTTTATGCGGCTTGCTTTCTAGAAGAAGTTAAGTCAACTTTAAAGCTAGTATAAAAATATGTCTGTTAAGCTGTACAAATGAAGTAAGCTATAAACAATCTCTTTGGACCCTTGCAAATATTCTTTATGGCTTGCAGTAAAAAATGTTTATTATTATAAATAGTTGGGCAGTCTAAAGTCGTAACTCCCAGCATCTCATAAGGAGAGGAATGTGACTTAGAGATTATATATACTATAAATATCATAGTAAAATTAAGTTTAACTCCCACTTCAACTCGAATATTGTTCCGGCACTTGATTTATAGCTTGTTTCTTGCTTTGCGACTTCTTTTTATAAATTAAATATATTTTTTGCTGAAGATATATATAATAGTAATATATTTCGCATGTAGTTGGGATTCGTTTTCTGGGAATTAAATTAATCAGATCAGCTTGGAAAATCATGTTGTTTCAAAATGTATTTATATTTACCAGAATTCCAACGTATTCTCCGATTAATCTTATGAGTAGTCAAATTTTGTATTGACAGACTTGAATTAAGAAACACATCCCTTGATGAAAATCCATTGCTGAGCATTATCAGGTCAAGGTGAAAATATCAAATCAAGAGTAGTTTTTCGTTGTGATATTTTTTTGGATAGACTTATATGCAAAGAGAGACCACTCTGTACCACTTGAAGTTGTTTAAGCTGCAACCTTTGTCCGGCATGCAAATCTCGCTGCACTTTTCCAATAGCTGCAACCTACAACCAAAAAAAAGATAAAAACTCAATATTTCTCAGCATTTTCAGGTATTTTGTGTATGCCACATGCTCTCGAATTGACTGCGAAAAATCCAAAGCCAAAAAATAAAGAAAAACAGAAAAACAGAAAAAGAAAAAGGAAAAATCTTATGCTGACACTGACAAGTCGTGTGAAGCACACCTGCAAGAGTCAAGCGCAGACCGCAAACAGATACCAAAGTGGAACGGGGTTTGGGGCTTGGGGCTTGGGGGTTAGGGGACCGCTGCTGCTGTTGCTGCTGCTGCTGTAGTGGAAACATGTTGCAAAATGCAGTCTTGGATTCTGTCCGCCTGTCAGCTGCGACGTCGACGTCGACGTGGCCTTAAAATGAGTGCAACATTGGCTGTCTGACTGTGTGCCACAAGCTGGCGTTGCGCCAAACTAGCAAACTTGAAGTAGTGTAACAACAAAGAAGCAAAAAAAAAAAATAAAAAAAATTAAGAAAAACCAGCCACAGCTTGTTGCAATCCCAGCCTAAGGCCTTTCGCTACTTGAGCACAAAAAACACACACACGCAGCACGCAGAAGTGCCTCAAAGGTGCTGGGTTAGGGTGCTGCCACAGCTCAGTCCGCGCTGAGGCATTGTCCTTTGCCACACTCCGCAGGCGTTGCGCGTGCCCAACAACCACAACACAAGCTATCCGTGCGGCAGCGTCGGCGGCTATCCGTAGCAATGTTGCACCCTCAAGACGCGCGCCCGGTATTCGGCTAAGGCGATAATGTGACAAGGATAACGAGCTAGCCGAGCAGCAGGCTGGCTTGTTATCATCATGCCCCAGCACCCGATACGACTTGCAACTTCACTCCGCTTCCAAGGAGCAGCTCTTAGTCGATGTGCGTAATGCGCTCATTACGTGACGGCATCGCCAACGCCACCAACTGGCAATGTCGCAAGTTGCAAGTGGCAAGTGGAAAGTGGCAAGTGGCAAGTGGCTTAGTCTCTGCTGTAGTCTGTAGTTGGTGGACTCTGTCGCTGCCTCATTTTTCAGCATTGGTTTAAGGCCCAAACGCAAACACGACATTTTCATGCCACTGTTGCATGCCTCTCCCATCGTGCTTCCCCATCGTGCGTTGCAGTTGCAGTTGCCCAGCTAATTAGACAATTGTCTGCGCTTAATGCTGTGCACCACGAGGCAAATGGATCTACGCATTGCAATTTTTGGCTTAGCTTGTCTCGACTGTGGCATGTGGCATGTGGCATGCAACGCCAATACATATATTGTAAATTGATCGAATTGCTTCGAATTAAAGTGTTGCAAGTTAGATGCGGGCTTGTAATGCATGCTCCAGCAATAGGCACAGCAAAGCAGCACAGTCAGATGCTACAGTAGAAGTTGGATTCTCAACAGTTAAAGCTCAAATGTCTTCAAAAATTCATCTATAAGAAGGGAAGTAGCAACAAAATGTTTTTCTATATAAGATTTGTTTGTGTAATGGAAGAAAGTGTAAATGGTTTTTCAGGATGATAGATCGGCTGGCAAATATGCAAGCAGCTTTGGGACATAAATTTGTAAAGATTTCGACTTTTTTATTTAGATTTAGATTTAATAATATAGAATAGAATAACTAATGAACTTACCATTCCAATGAAAAACCGCTTCGGTTTTATTGTTAAATAACTTATGCACCTACTTTTATTTTCAAAAATACAGTTGTAACTAATTTAAGGTTGCTTGCTCTAGAAGTAACCTAAGCAATTTTTTATTTTTTTATTAAAGGTTTTTTAATCCACAACGCAGTTATTAGTATACCATTTTATCAACGGAAATAATTCTCAATTTAGTTGTGAAATAATAACTAATGGATTTTCTACTGTTTTAATTAAAATGGTGTCTTTAAATTTTGTTAGTTTAGCATTTGGACGCGGTAGCCAATCATTTTTTAATAGATGATTTCTTATCCACACATACACACATGCAATTTAATTTATTCATATATTTCATATAAAATAATATTTTATTTAATTGTAAACTAACCAATGGATTATTTACTTGTACAGCAAAAAGACAGCTATGCGTTATTCAAACAATATTTTGGGGTCTATAAAAAATATCTCAAATACTTAATAGTTGTAGTCTTGTAGTAGTCTTCGCTATTTTATACAGAACCGGTGTTGTCGTCCCCACCCGATAATAATATCAATACAGTTTCAGTTACAGTTACGAATACGAACGAGAAGTGAATGCAGAAAAATAAAAATAAACGACAATATTTTCAATTTATTTTTATTTATTTAGATCTATAAATATTTGTAAAACTCCCAGCTGGATGAGATCATTTTATATGGGAAATAATAAACGCAATAATTTTAAATCATATAATTATTGCCAGTGAGCAAACGAATAATTAAATGTTATTAGGAAAGTTCGATAAGAATATTAGTGTTAGGAAAAGAAATATGATGGGGATTGGCTGCAGGCAAAATCCCTTTTCCTTTCCTCGATGATGAAAATGCACAATATTTTTTATTTCACTTTACTTGGATTTATTAACTTCACTTTTTCTGCTTCAATGCAGTTTTAGGGTTGATTTACAATTGATACGCTTATGTTAAGTTTAAATTAGCTTAACCTAATTACAGCCTTGAGAGAGGATGTGGATCCTATGTTAATTATGCTAAAATGACACGAGTTGATAACAACTCATTCCGTTTGTTGTAACGGAAAAGCTGAACTTCAGATGAGTGAGGAGTTGATTTCCATTTCTCTCCATCTTTATCGCTTTCTTTATTACCTTTTACTTTCTGTATATTATAGTTTACTAACTTCATGCACATTTCTTTTTCTGGAGTCCCGCAATCCTTGCAATAAATGGAGCACCATTTTATATTTCTATAGCCTTATATATGTTTTATTATATTTATATTTAAACATTTTTTTTAAAATTTTTTAGCTAATTAATTTGAAGATTGGTTTTTTTAAATTTCACAAATCTTTTTAAATTTTGTATACAATTTTGCAATTAAATACTCAACGAAATTTTATAAAATTGTTTTAATTTTTGAGCTTAAATTAAAAAGCATAAATAGGTAAATGTTATTTTAGTTATTTGTTTAGCGTTTAATTTAACTCTTACATATTTTTCTGTTTGGGCCGATGTTAGTCGACATTAAATAAGTAAATAAAGAATACTATACATTCTATTGACTATGGCTATCTGAACAATACTTTGTCCCTCCCTCAGTCTGGATTCGTTTTCCCAATTTTAAGTCTGCAAGTATTTGAGCCTGTTGCAAGTGCATTGACCGCCACTTTAACTGCCTTCTCACACATCGCATGAGGCGCATTGCAACTGACTCAATTTACATATGGCCTGAGAGAAGGGCAGCCAATTAACTAAACTGCGCCTAATTAAAAGTTTATCGAGCTTGAAAGGCAAGTGGAGGCAGCTGCACTAATTAGCTTGGCTCTCACAAACAGATTCGAGACTGGAGGCCAGCAACGTTGAAAGTCGCTTGACACATGCCATAAATTTTCATAATTTGACAAAAATTGCACATAATTTCTAATAGTAGTAGTAGACTGATCGCCAGGTTACACAATCCTCGAATCTGACTCTCTCTCTGCCCACCTGGACGTGGAGACTGATTGTGAGAGTTGCGGTCTATTAATTTGAAATGTCTTCAGATAAATTACTAAATGACTGCCGCTTACGTGTGATCCATCCATCAATGCCATCATTAAGCCAAAACATTTGACAGAAAACGGAATGACGACGATGGCGCAGACGATGATGAAGTTGAGAGGCGCTGGCTGAGAGCATTGGGAACGGCAGCGGGGCTGCTGCTGGGAACCCAATCGAACCCAGGACAGGACAGGCCGTGCCGGGCCGCCACAGACCTGACCGGGTCCAACAAGAGCTGCTCATTTAAAAAAGCGGCAGCCGGGGACCCACAGTGTGTTTGTTTGTGTGTGACACGACGACGACATCCATATCAACATCCACATCAACATCGACATCGTTGTCGTTGTCGTTGTCTTGGTCGCGAGTTCCTCGGCGCTTCGTAGGGTGCTGTCGATAGGCATAGGCATAGGCATGGCCCAGCCCTGGCTCTAGCTCCTCTCTGCACAAAGGGAGCCGCCAGCGTTGCCATTGCAAAAATATTTTAGCTGCCGGTCCCCGGCGACTATGTCGACTCGGGCACTTGGGCACTCAGGCGTGTCCAGGTATTTGTTGTTGATTATGTTGATAAGTGGCCGCCACATACTTTTCAACTGCACTTGTAATAATTTGTTTGCCACTCATGTTTGGCTTTTTTTCATTGCCGCCGCTGCTGCTGCTGCTACGGCTGCTGCTGCTGCTGCCTGTAATCAATGCCGATGTGAAGTGAGGCAAGTAGCTCGAGTCACATTCCAAACTGACTGCGGTTGTGGGAGCCTCGTTGGCTCAATCGCAATCGTCACCCCGATTTCCAGGAACTCTCCTCCACTCCACTCAGTGGTTGTGTCGATTGCGTGCTTCTCTCTGCTGCTTTCTTATCTTTTTTATTTTATTTTTATTTGCTCTTATTTATTTTATTTATTTTTTGGTATTTTAATGAGCTTGCGTTGAGTTTCAGCTGAAAAGGTCTAACATGATGTGCTCTTTTCATTTTTGGCTAAAAGCTTGCTTGTTATTAGCAGCATTTTAGATGAGTTCACAGTTCAAGGGTCTGATGTCATTATGATAATTGTGTATATCCTGAGACTCTTAAGATACAGCATTTCCCATGTAAACAAAATAAAAAGTGTGAATTACATTATGGGGCCTCCAACAAAAATTACAAAGTACAAGTTAAGTAAAATACAATTCAATATCTTTATTCCAATTAAATAAGTTCAATTTGAAGCTATATTCATTAAGTGTTTGCAACTATTTCTGTTGAAATATATACTTAATGCACCAACAAATTGACAGAATCCGAATTCAATTAGACTGATTTTATTAAAAAATTAAAATTGTTGAAATAGTGTGAGCAAAGTGAATCAATTATTTCGAGTTCTAACACAAAAGAGCTTTCATCAAATTCGTACACATTTTCTTATTCAATTTTAGCTGCAGCACGCCAACTAAACGTTACCTTATCCACTTTCATCTTGAAATGTATTATTTCCTATGCATTTTAAAGTCCTCAACATATGCACATGGGGAATGCGCCCAGTTGAGCCCGGAGTCGACACCCACTTCACCTGACCACCAGCAAGCTTTGATTGTTTTTTCTTGTTTGCCCCAGTGCATCATTGTCTGCAACTGAAGCGTCCTGCTACACACATAAACACTCGCACAAGCCTGCTGCCTGGCTGGTAAGTAAGTTTGATGTTTTATTATATTTGGGTCAAAGTTTTTAATAGTTTTGCATGCAACTCAACTTCTTGCCGGTCCCACAACAAAGTTGCTTTCCTCCTTCCTCACATGTACTTGCCAGCTGCACGTTCAACGGATGGCGATTCCTGTTCGGAGCCGTAGTTAATTAAATGTTGATCAGATTTAATTTGTATTGTACTCGGTTGGCATCGTAGTCGCACGCCTGGCAAATCAATTACAAAGCCTGCCCCACATTGGTCGCCTTCAACAACTTTTAATTGCAACGAGAAGGCACGAAATGTCAACGGATTTTTTTTGTCTTTGGCTTTGCTTTTGGCTTGGCATATTTTCGGCCTTCTTTCGGCCTGGTCCGTTCGGTCTGCAGGTGCCTTTGGCTAAAACACAACAAAAGCCGCTTGCTCCTTGCATTCAAATTCCATTCTGCGGCTAACCTAGAAAAAGAAACAAACGCCGTCTTTTTGGTTTTGGTTTTTCATATACTCTGGTTCAGCTTTTTTTGTGCTTTTGTTTTTTTTTTGTACGTTTTCTTTCGTTGCCGCATTTATGAAAGGCACGAAAAACCACGATGACGTCGTTGCTATCGTCGCCGCTTTGAGATTAGTTACACTTGTGCTCCATTTAAATGGCATGGCAACTAAATTATGCGAAGTTCTCTGCTGGTCTACCCTGCACTTAGAAAGTGCGTCAAAGTGTTCTACCCTGCACTTAGAAAGTGCGTCAAAATGGGTGTTATTGAGATGTGCCAATGCATGTAGAAGGCACGATTGCAGCTGTCTATACGATGATGAAGTATACACATATATACATATATACCACATTGTTATAAGTATACCTGCTTCACTTATGCATTTATTTATTTCTTACATCACATTTATTTACCAATAAATAATATTCCAAGTCCTATTTTATCATGTGATATTTAATATATTTTATATTTAATCAAATAATTGAAATAAACTAAGTAAATTAAGTAGGTGCTTTGCTTTTTTTGCTTGCGAGACCAGCCTTTGAATCACTATCTTTATGTAGAATGGAAAATCCTTCCACACTCGTCCACAAATACATTTTTGCTGTTTGGCAGACGGCACATTTGGCCATTCACCAACACTGGCACTTGGAAATTGACAGACTTTCCATAACCACTAAGCGCAATCCTAAATGGTTTTCAACTAAAATTAAGTGCTGTGTCATCGAAATCGAATCCACTGTATTTAGAGATGAGAATTACTTAACTTGCATGGCACAGATATATTTGCAGCTTTTATTTTCAAAACATAATTTAACTGTTTGGCTTTTAAAGCGAGACATTAAATTTAGTTAATATGTAAATGCAATTTCCAGGCTGTATTTGAATATTATAATGTAATACATTTTGTGTATATTTATAATTCTCCAATTATCTGTGATTTTAAAATGTTTTTTGAAATGTATTTTTTTGGTTTTTAGTTAATCATTTTTTGTTTATATTATTATTTAAATGATAGATATTTCTTAAGGCCACATTTAAACATTTTAATATACTTTAATTAGAAACAAAAATTAAGTGTATGACATACATAGTTTTGGGGACAGTAGACGATAGAAAGTCGATTTAAGGGGTGTTCTATATATTAGTTTTAGGTATAATATATTGTTTGTCTTTTTTTGCAAAACATTTGTTTTCGAATGCCATTTTCGATACTTAAAGAACAAAGTCTGAGCCCAAATCAAACTCTCTCATGAAAGTACAATAATATCTATTTGATTTCCGCATAACTGGCTACAGGGTATAGTTCTAGTTGAGTACTATTTATTAGAGCATTCTGAATTCATTTGCTTTTTTGCTGTGTGCTCTCTGCTTCAAGCTGCTGTTGAAAAGTTTTTGCAACGACTCGAAGAAAAATAGAAAGTGACAGAGCAGGCCGCACAGAAAAAAAAAAAAAAAGAAATGCAATAAAAGTGTTTTTTTCAGTTTGTGTCGACGGCGCCCTTTCTCTAGGAGAATGTCGCTCGATCTGGGCAGGAAACTTTCGCCCGGAATTCTGGGCGGGTCATTGAATAGAGCACTTAGTTGAAGACCTGCAGATCCGTCCAGGGAAACAATCGGTTTATATATATATGTTCACACTGAAATTGCATTCAAAGTGTGTGTGACTGGAACTGATAAAGCGTGTAATGACTCAACTCATCTTTAAGCATCCAGCTAATGTAAGTCATTTTAAACATTTCTCTATACATAAATATTATTCATTGTTAAGCACTTACCGACTCATAGAAATAGCTTGCAACTGGCACCCAACTAACTTGCAACTAGCCACCCAGGGCAGAATCTGTGCAAAAATAAAAGTTATGATTCAGAAATTAAAGTTTGCTCGGGCAAAGTTTCGAATGTGGGAAGAGTTTTTTAGCTGAGTACCATAAAAAACTGATAACTAATGATAAAAATAGGAGAAGCCGGCTTGCTCCAACTGATCCATATGGGAAAATATGGAAAAGTTGGCAGCATGTTGCAAAGTTTACTGCCAGCCAGCGATGCTCTACATATTACAAAGGTTTTTCAATAATGTGTCAAGACTTGTACTAAATATAAATCTGTTAAATTGTGCTTGGAGTTATTGTTGCATACAATAATAATACAATATATTTATGCCAAAGTTTAAATGTTTGTACACATTACTATTGCAACTCCATGTTGGTAACGACTTTGAGTGCTGCAGCGAAATATAGTAAGAGTATATATATATACATCCATCTTGGTTGAAAGTGTTGGACAGTGCCACAAAGCAGCCGCATAGCTTCACATAAAACAATTGCACCTGCACCTTAACTTCGTTTCAATGCCAAAATTAATATGCTCCCATAAACTAGCCAGAAAGGGCAGTGCACTAACTACATATACATATATATATATAACTATATATATATATATTGATATATCTGTATATATATGTCGTTAGACCATACGCAGTCTTGCCTCGGGCGAGTCCGAGACCAAACCATCCAGAAAGAACATGAACACGTTGAAGAAGAAGAACAAGAACAGCAGCAGCAGCAGTGGAAGTGGCAGTGGCAGCAACCACAACTATGCACATGACCAAGAATACTCCCTAGGTGAAAGTATGTGAAAGCATGCCATAAATCGTTTGCCTGCTGCTCTGATGTTGTGGGTGGTTATACAACAGAGATAAACCCCTCTCACTCTCTGTGTGTGTGTGAGTGTGTGGCATGTTTGTGTGTTGGTGTTGGTGCTGGTGTTGGTGTTGGCCAAAGCTACAGGCGATTAGAATTGATGTGGGTTACTAAGCAAACATGAAAGGCTATTACGTTAAGCGTTACGTTATGTTCAGTTATGTTGCGATGCGCTGCGTTCCTCAGTGGAATTTTACGAGCTGGCTGCAACTTTTATTGAAAGCGAAATAGTTTTGACTTTGCCATGTCGGTGAGTTGTTGCCAGAATGGCGCAGCAGTCTGTCAGAGTTTAATTATAAATTTTACCTGCACTGAAATATTGGAATACTTATTTTTCATTAGTTGGTGTTGTCTCGGCAGAGATTTGCTAATTAGCCCACAAGGTCTGCGTTAATTGTGTGAACTTGTGTTGAGAGTGAGAACTGGAATTCAAGCCGGAAGCTGAACGTTGACAGACACTGGAAGCCCCACCACAATCAATGTGTGATTTGCGTCAGGCCCAAAAACACAAATGACTCAACACTGACTCACCAAGAGAAACTCTTAGTTTTTGCTATTGGCCTCCATTCGTAAGCCGATAGAATCCTCCTTGTTGACACTTCCTTCCCAACTAATCGTCGTATTATGTCAGGTGTTATTTCTATAGTTAAATTACAAAATGGTGGCGTTTATTCGCCTGCTTTGACGAGCTAAAATCACCTCTTTCCTTTAGTCCGATCAGACTAATTATTCTAATTATTCTTTGCATAAACCTCCTGTAGTACTCTCTATTGACAACACTAGAGTATATCATGTGATGAATCCAGACTCCTTTATTTCTACCATTTACAACATCATTTTGAAACTCTTGTCTGGAGATTAAGATTTTGGCATACACTCTAATTTTAGTCTGATTGGATTTTTCGTCGGTTTCCTTAATCAGAAATGATGTACATATCTTGCAACTAAATACTCATAGGAAGTGCATAAATATTAATTCACATATCTAATATTAATTTATTTTCTTTTATTTTATATATACATTTTTTTCCTGTGTCAACATTAAATAAATAAATCACTTTATCAATCGCAACATTCTTAAGATTCCAACAGCAAATCATAGGCAAATGCCAGGGCAGATTGGGAAAGCCATCACTTTTGAGAAGCATTGTGTGGCAATCAAAACGCTTTGGAGCGAACACCTGTTGGGATCTAGCAACAAATAGTTTTATGGGTGCACTGGCAATTTGTCGTACATGCCACACTGCAAGAATTTGGTAAATGCCAAACAAGATATAAAAAAGCAGAAACAACAAAGTGCATATTGCTATGCGCATGTTAAAAAATATACGAAATATATATAAAATATAACTGCCTGAACAATAACTGAACTTACAAGTGTTATGGGTATCTTTTTTGTATTTTTCTTCTTTGACGTCCAACTGTGATTTTTGGACAGAGACCGCGAGGCAGCAACAAAACGCGTTTGTTGTTGCTGCCATTGTTGCCATTGTTGCCATTGTTGCTGTTGTGGCAAATGTAAGTGTGTATGTTAATATGATTTTGGTGTCAAATGTTTTTGTAGCTTGGCTTGTTGCTTTTCAATTTTTTTATGGGCTGCACTCGGCTTGCGATCGCCCTCCTCTATATATATATATATACACATATGTACAACTGCAGATATATATATATATTTATATTTGTAAATGTCTGTGTCAATCTGTTTGATTTGCTTTTGATTGTGCGCACTTATGTCTTTATTGACATCGCCGTGTGGCATGTAATATGAATTATTTATGACAAACACACACATTGAGCAATTCGTAATTGAACACACACTCACACACACTTGAATATGCATCTATAAATTGATTTAAACAATTATTCATACAGATGTAAGTTTGTTCGAGGTACTTTTGAATATTTTTTGGATTTGCCATCGAGTGCAATTCGAGAATTGAGGTAAACAAAAGCAAAGCCCAAAAACACTGTCAAGTGCCACAGTCCGTAAATGATGCACTTGTAAAATCGTAAAAAATGTATTTTTAAATGGGAAATTGGCAGATGAAACCACGCACAAAGTCAATATTGCATTTAAATTGAAATTAATTGGCAAAGGCTTGTGCAACTGGAAACAGGATTTATTTATACTGAATGCAAATATCAAAATGTCAAATTCTGTTATCAGTTCGTGTTAAAATATGAACTTTTAAGCAATGCATTATGGGCATTTACAATTTAGTTATATTTCCTTATTTATATATTGCCATCAACATAAATTTGACCCGCATTTGAGGAAGTTACTTAATAGGCTTTTGTGAAACCACTTTGGACTCACTTTCAATTTTTGCTTCATTATTTAGTTAAGGTATTCGCCTTTAACATATCTTTTGTTGTTTATTCACCCATTCGTTTCTCATTTTGGCCAAGAAAACATAATCAATTACTCTCGGGACATCGAGCAAAACAAAGTCATTTATTATGCCGCAAATTATTTGTCACTATTTTGTGCACTTGTTAATATATTTTCCGTTCTACGTTTTGTTTTTACTTCTGCCACATTTTTCTGCTTATCGGCCCGAAACGTGGCACACACATCTCAGATCTGGGAGCATAATTAATTTGGCCACAAAGACATCCAACTACCGTCGGCCCCCAAACAATGGCAAACAAATTGATTAATGACAGCGTATTAAACAATAATCGAGATAGGCCACGGACCCCTCTCGGGCCCTTACCGGCCGGGTCGGGGCTGGGCGGGGCGGAACTGGTCGGAGCTACCTACAAAAAAAAAAAAAACAGTTTCGCCCACGCGCAATTTTTTTCGCTTGCCACACACACAAAATGAACACACAAGAACAAGAACAAAAACAAAGCCAAAACAAAAAAGGGAAGGTTTTATCAACGACCAAAATATTTTCTGTTATTGTTTTTCTTGTTATTGTTGCTATTGTTGTTATAGTTGCTATAGTTGTTGGAGTTGTCCGCTCAAAACAATTCATTTAAATAATAGCCGGACCACTTCCCAGGCCGACGTGGCTGAGGAGGAAGCACATCATTTTTCATATTCTTCTGCGGCGACCCAGTCGGAAATTAATAATGTGTAATTAATATTTGCTTAAACGGATTCGTAATATGCGCACACTTATATATATAAATATATATATATATATATATATATATATATGGGCTGATACAGTGGGGCCTAGACAATTGCCTTATGTGGCCAATTAGTTGGCATTTGAAATTATGTTCTATAATATTAATCCACAAATTAATGTAATATTAGCAAGAACTAAATATGGACTTTTCCACAGAAAAGTCAACCTAGACATAGACTAGGCTTTTACTAATATTTTACATATATTTATATTATATATACATATATATATACATATATACATATATATATATATATCCTTTGGTATTTGGGGGAAAACTCGCCTGAAAGGCGAAAGTGTTTTCTCTTTTACTTTTATCTACTTTTAATGACATTTTCTGATTGACATTTTTTGCTTATCTCTTTAGAATCAAACGAAAAAAGCCGAAAAAAGCTGGGTTACTGGTAATTTTGAAGTTAGCCTTAATTGCTATTATATCAAGTTCGTGTAGCTAAATCAACATCTGATATCATTTGCTATGTAAATATAATATATCAGTCAAAGCATATCAGTCAAAAGAGAAAATTATGATTAGATTAACGATTTGATATATATTCTATATTAAAACGCCTTTTTTGTGGGGCAAGTTCCTCGAAATAGTTGTTTATTTACTAATGTCAACGAATATCAGTCGATGCAGAATAATAAAAAAATAATAGTTTAAATTAAATTAGAAATATAATTTAATATTTATCCCTTTTTGGAATATAACCAATTCTGTGTGTATTCAATTTCATTTAATTTCAGACCAAAAATAAAATAAATAACTATTTATGTGACTGATATTGTCATCGATTTTCCAACCTTGGATTTGCCTGCTGTGTGAGAAATATCTGGAGTGAATGAATGAATGCGAACAAATATCTAATGTGGATTAACTGATTGTTAACTCAATTTATAAAATAAATGCTAAAGGATTATTTGGCTCAAATTTTAAAGTTTCTTCGTCAACTTTTTCTATTCAATTTAGCTGCTTAGCTTTTAGTAACTTTAAGGCTGATAGTGTCCTTTCTAGAGTCCACTAATTATCCTTATCGAAGGACGATTGCAGTTATAGTCGTGTCAAGATATCTGCATATATATATATAGATATATAGATGTTGCTGACTGCAGTTATAATTTATAGCTTAATACAAACACACCCAAATGCAGAGGCCCTCGAACTGTAATTAGAGCTACGCAGTTGTGGCATGCACCAATTTTTCCTATTCTTCTTTTTTTGTAGTGGGCAATGTGGTCTTTAAGGGATCTTTAAATTCAGCTTGAGGGCATATTCTATTCTGCGAATGATTCTTGTTCTGCATGCATATGGATAATAAATATGTCGCAGACACTTGAGGCACATAGCTCCCCCGAGGCGAACTTCATTTATGCAGGCGCACAAACACAGGAGCAGAGACAAAGAGAGAGGCGCAGAATGCAACCCCCAAACAACACCCAAAACAACCCCAAAGGCGAATCTTGAGCTGCACTTCAACGTGGCACGGCCTGCACTCTCAATTATGACTTAATTCGTATCTAATGGACATTTTCTGTGAAAATTTCATGATTAATCGCTGCCTTGAGGGCCGAAGTATGTGAGTATGTGTGCGTGTGTGTGTGTGTGTGTGTGTGTGTGTGTGTGTGTGTGTGTGTGTGTGTGTGTGTGTGTGTGTGTGTGTGTGTGTGTGTGTGTGTGTGTGTGTGTGTGTGTGTGTGTGTGTGTGTGTGTGTGTGTGTGTGTGTGTTTGGGGGTTGCTTGAGAGACTCAGAATGCAGTTGTTCACACATGTTCACAAAAAAAGTGTGGCCAAGTATGGTTTGTGGGGGTGGGGGGGTGAACAATGGAAGCAAGCCAGCCAAAGCAATAACTCAGCTTGCAACTCACAGCTTTCAAGTTGCTTTTACATTTTGAAAAATTTGCGATTAATATTGCCGCACATGTTTTTGGGGAGGGGTTGGGTGGCAATTGTTGGGGTGTGTCGGCGACAACGACATCGTTGCACTTAGGCAGCAGCATATGCGCTAGTCTACGGCGACGTGTTGCAACTTCCGGCAGAACCAGAACCAGAACCAGAGCCAAAACCAAAGCCGGAGTCGTGGCGCAAAAAACTGATTACGCTGCATTTGTGCCAACAACCGGCGACGCTTTTGCCATACATTTTCCAAGAATGCGACTTTGATTCCCCCTCGGCTGCCCGAAGCTTTCACACACACACTGCTTAACTCGATTTGCAACAAAACAAACAAAAGGGGAAAGAAAAACAACAAAACATTGAAACTGCATTTGCCGAGCAACTTTTCTTATCTACGACACACCAGCGCCATCTGTGGCCGTTTAGTTGAACTAGCGCATGCGAGTCGGTTGGGAAAACTGCATTTTTATCTGAGCGAGAAAACGTTTGAGAGAGGAAGAGCGAGAGCGAGAGAGAGCTAGGAAGAGAGCGAGGAAGAGAGCAAGTGAGTTGAATGCCGGCAAAAACAGAGCCACCAATTTTTGTATCTCAACACTTCGCTCTCTCTCCCATTCTCTCTCCCTCTCTCCCCGTTGGTTTTTGGGCTCTCTGTTTATCTTTGGCAGTGCATTCTTTTGATGTTGTTGTTGTCCGAATGACCGCTCCCAAAAATCTCGATTTATATTTTGTGCTGTGCATTTCACTTCACTTCCCACACTGAATTCCAATTGATATCTGACGATGAACTGATAAGAATTTTGGGGAGGTGAACTATTAACTTATTAGAAGAAGAAGATTTTCCAATTGGAAAGGGGTATCAATTAATTTGAGAGAAAAACAACAACAATGTGCTGAAATCTAAAAATAAAAATTTATTGCATGTGTAAATTTAAGTAAAGTAAAATTAATAATTAAAATAAGTGATATGAATTAATGTAAATAAAATAATAATAATATAGATAAAATAAATAAATATAAATAAATAAAATAAATAATAAATTAAAGCGATTTAGATAATTATCTACGTTAATTACATAAAATATTAATTTGCTGTAATGCGTATAGTTGCCATAGTCTATCTTTTTAAAAAATAGACTATTTCAACAGTCTTCTTAAGTGTTGCATTAGTCTTTTTAAATTTACTTCGACGCAGCTTCGTTTTTCTTTTTTAAAATAAAAAAATCATATATTAAATATTAAATAAAAGTAATTAAATTATGATCTACTTTAATTACATTAAATGTTAATTTGCATTCTTTTATTTATCATTATCTGCTTATCTACTTTAAAAGTAGACGCTTTCATTACTTTTATTAAGTGTTGCATGAGTTTTTCCAAATTTACTCCATCTTCATCATTCTTGTCTTTTGGCATGTGAATAATTCAAAAACTCTTCTAAGTTGTGTAAAAAATTTGTTTTGCTTGACAACTTCATGGAAACTGCAAGCATTTTGCCTCACACACCTGCACACACGCACACACACACACACATGCACAGACACCCGCGAGTCTCGTAAATAACAACAAAGAAAAACCGCACAACCTGAGGCCTTAGCCAAGTTTCGAACCTAAAGTGTATCTAACTCAATGAGAATCCAATTTGAGTTTGACTCACGCTCTCTCCCTCTCTGTGACTAACTGCTTATCAGCTGGCTCTCAGATACTTTTCGCATTACCCAATTCGTTGGGCTGCCTCGTGTTTGTGCGCGCTCGTGTCTTGTCTGCTTCGTATGCGAGAGAGTTAGTGAGTGAGAGAGAGAGAGAGAGAGATGGAGAGAGGGAGGGAGCGCAAACAAACAAACAGTCAGCAAACAAGTTTCGTTGCGTGCGGTGCTCGCCGCGCTCTCAGATACTTTTTGCCAGTTGAGCCGAGTACGTGAACGTGTCTGGACGTTTTTATGGACGCAACCGATTGGAGAACGCCCGACATCGAAATCGACATCGACATCGACAACGAGACCGAAACCGAAACCGAAACCCAAAACCAAAACCAAAAAATCAAAAAACTGAACCGTTAATAAAGCCAACATTTCAGTTGTTAGCTGTCGATTGTCGCAGTTCAAGTGTGTTTTACCGTATTTTTCACGCGAGTGTGTGCTAAATTGCCCCCTCCCAATCCCACCCAACCCCCCGCGCCGAGTGTGCAGTGTGTGCGAAAATGAATGAAATGTTTGCCTTATAATTCAATTGCCAGCGTATCGCGTATCTCACAGATACATTTGCCATTCAATATTATAAACGAGCGAAATTTGCGCGTGTTTCTTTTGTTCTAGGCGAATTTTGCTTATGTGTTTGTTTGTGTCGCTCAAAACGATAAATTCACGCCAAGTGTTTTGCTCGCAAAAAAAAAACAACAAAAAAAACAGGAAAACTGAGGCACGTCGCACAATTTTCCAGCGTAAGTTTTAATTAAGTTTGCTTTAAGCTTTATTAATGCCCAACATCTTGAATTCTAGATTTATTTTTGTTCTATTTTGCTTTGTTTTTGCTGTCAGTCGACAGCTTGCATGTAATTTATATCTTCAGCTTTGGGGCAAGTCACGAAAGTGCCTCAATGACGTAGTGACAGTTGTTACTGTTGCTGCTGTTGCTGCTGTTGTTGTTGTTGTCAAGTTGTTGTCCAGTACAACGATCGATAAGTTTTTATGAGTTTTCGGTTTTGTGAAAATTTCAAATCATTAATTATGTCGTTTGCTTTATTGCTTCCCCTCGGGAAACAGGTTCTAGAAGATCTTAAAGCTCGCACAATTCCAGGAAATTCCAGTTAGACGTTGTCGTCCTCCTCTTCGTGTTTGCTTGTTTGTTCTCGCACTCAGATCTGAATCTCAAGCTTCATGAATGGAGCTCGAATTGAGGCTCAGCTTGGAATTCGAACGGGGCGTTGCAGCCCCGCATCAAAGATGTGTGTTCTGTGTGTGTTGCAGGCCTCTACGTGGAAATGCTTGTCACTTCTGCAGAACAGTTACCTTTCCCGGCATCTCCGGGTTTTTGTACTTGGCTTAGAACAGTTGCTTAATGGCCCAAACGTGCGCTGGCACAAGATTGGGCTGGGCCTGTGTTAACTGAATTGTTGCTTAACACTTGAAGAACACACGAAGTGTTTTCTGTGCAAACTTAGACTTAGAGCATTAAATGTGTTAAGAAGAATATTAAATTACTTTAAATAATGTGTTGCTTCTAGTGGAAACCTAAACAAAAATCAAATTAATTGATAAAAATAAGAAGAAGATTAAATAATTTTAAATATTGTGTTTTAATAGGAAAACACTTATTCAATTTTTAATTGATTGCAGACGAATATTAAATAATTTAAATATTATATTGTCACTTCATTACTTCTATTTATTATTTATTATTTTTTATTTATTATTATTATTTATTTATTAACTGAGTGTTGTTTAACTCTTCAAAAACTCCATTTTCCGGTAGAAATTTAGACAAAATATTAAACAAATAAACATATTGAGAGTTATCTAATTGTTATTTTGAATATTGTTTTCTATTCGTTTCTTTATTTTATACGTTTATATAAGTTTTTAACGAGTTTCAGACGAGTATTAAATAATTTTAAATGTTGTATTACAGCTTTGTTAACCGAATGCTGCTCAGCACTTTAAGAACTCTCTTTATACTTATTAACTGTAAAAAATCAGGCACAAAAATTAATAAATATATTCGGGAATTATTTAATTGTGTTCAGACGAACAATAAATAATTTTAAAAATCGAACTTAAGCTTTTTTATGGTTTTTTTTCTTCGTTTTGATGACAAATCTCAATTACAATTTTTAATTGATAATTTTAAATATTGTTTTTGAGGCATTTTTATTGGTTTGCGTAATTTGATTAATAGCAATTTTTTTATTTTTTAATTATATTTTTATCTTCTTCTCCTTTAAGTCATATATTCTGTTTAAACTTCTATAAGCCAACACTTTATATTTATTTGACTCGCCAATTATTTTATTATAATTTTTCCAATTATTTTTCTACATTTTTAACATTTCAATTGATTGTTTTGTATTGTCTTAAATGTTTTAAGCTGCTTGTCGACTTTTGATTGACCACATTTAACAAATGAATGAAAATAGCTGCTTAGATTTGCATCTAGTTGTATAACATGTATACTTGAAAGTTTATTGAGAACGTTTCAGGCCATTAAGCCGATTTGGTACTGTTTCATCGTTCTAAAACTGTTAACTCTTTCCAATGCCAGTGCATGCAGCATTGCCAGCAATCGATTTGATGATTGAACGCACTGTTAAACATTACACAACACTTGCACAACTTCTGACAGCAACAACGAACATTTACAGCAAACACACACAACACACACACTCAACACACACACACATTGCTTGGGTAATCGCATTAACGAATTTTGCGCACAGCCAGCAAAAACACTTTCGCAGTTTTCCAATCAGCCGCCGCCAGCAGCATGCAACATATGAAAATTGAATTGGGAATAAAAGGGAAATTGATGTTTTCTCTAAACACGAAAACAACGCATAATCAAAACAAGAGGAAAGCAGCCGTCAGCTAATTGTGTGTATCATCAAAGAATATCACTAGATGTTTATATATTTGGGGTTGCCACTTGAAGATGTTGCATAAGCAGCGAAACGCAAGCCACACACATTTTCCCGGCCTGCCACATGCTTTTTAACCTTGATTAAGTTGACGTTCTAATGATGCTGCTAATGCTCCCGCTGCTCCCCATTGATGATAATGATGATGATGCTGATGATGCTGATGCTGCTGATGATGATGATGATAATGATTATGACAAGGCGGGCGGGGCAAGGGGCCATCGTCATCATCGTCATTAGCAGCTTCTCTCGCATTTACCGCGACTTTAATACCGGGACGTGGGTCTCGGCTGCGCGTCGCTTTAATTGCTGCCTGGCACTTAGCTAATGTAATTTATATTACATCTTATGCTCTAAAAGCTTTAAGTAGCCAAAAAGAAAACAACAGCAACAGCAACAACAACAACAGCAACAACAACAACCAGCGGCAAAGTGCAGCAGCATCCCAGCAAACCCAAAAAGAACCAAAAAGCAGAGAAGAGAACAAAAATAAAAAATAAAAAAAACTTTTGTTTATATTTACCTAACATTGTACTTGAAAGATATTTTCGTTACTCCACCCCCCCCCCACCCACCTGCCCGCACCGGCACTCCATAGGCGCTGTTTACGGCCGTTGCGTGTTTGTTTATCTAATGGCTGAAAAATAATTAAGCCGTAAAATTGTTGCCGTGAGCTGGCTAAAAAGTTGTCTCGCGTCGAATTTGGTTCTTTTTTTTTTTTTTTTTTTTTTTTGTTCGTCTTTACACAAGTCATAAATACATTTTGAGAGCCAAATGAAAGGCAAGAACAAAAATAAAAAGGTTAAGGTAGCCATTGGTTCAATCTGAGACTTGTATCTCAAACTTGGACTCCGTTCGCATCTCATCTCTCCCGCTCAACTCGCCCCTGCTCTCCTCTCCGCTCCTCTCCTCTAATCTCTCCTCTTGTGTCCGCGTTGCGATAAAGTTGCACATAAAACTTAAATAATACACAATTTTCCTCTCGCTATATTTGAAATTTATGTAAATTTTTAGCTGCCGCCTGTCGCTGTTGCTATCCATCCTCCTATCTCCCACAACCCCCCGCACTCTCCTTCCCCAACTCACTGTCTCTCTGTCTGTCTGGCTGCCCGTCTGTCTCTCTGTTATCTTGAGTGTTTTTCCTGTTGGTAATTAAAACTTTTTGCTGTTCTCATTCTCTCCTCTCACGTCTCTCGTCTGCTTAGATTAGCTAATGCAGGTTGAGAGTCTAAAAATGTGTCTATGTCTCTGTGAGTGTGTGGAAAATGGCCTTGGAATTGCTTGTGTTAGTTTTGGCCGTATTAATGGCACGAGGTTAGCTGATAAGCGGGATGCCCAAGAACCTTGAGCCTCACAATGACTTTGAGAAGCGCTATCTTTCTCTCTCTCTCTCTCTCTTTCTCTGTGTGTGTGTGTGTGTGTGAGCGACTGATTTTTAATTTCTGGTATTTAGCAAAGATCGCTTAAAGTCCATTTTTACAACACTCTCTCTGAAATTTAGAAAATCCCCTGAAAACTAGACAAATGCTCTGATTTTTAGAATTAATTTGTAGATATACGAAAAAAGAGTTCTTAAAATTACAAATGCTTTCGATTATTAAGAAACAAATTTCTTAAAAGTGAAACTGAAAAGCCTTGTTTTTGGGAGAAGGAAAGCCCTTTCTAAAAAGCAGTCAGAAATACTAAAACATCAAAAAGGTCGCGAATTTGAATCGCCATAAACTTGCAATTTCAAATTAAATGTTTTAAGAAATTAAATCTTAAAATACCAGCATTCAGTAATATGCAATGTGTTTTTACTATTATCAAATACATTTCTAAGACATTTTTTAATTTCAGAATTTTCTGTGTTATAAAGACTACTTCAGCAACAAAGAACAGGCTAATGTAAAAATAGAACTAAGAAAAGAATAACCCTGATGGCAATCTTGCTCTTAAGGAAGATACTTTCTGAACAATAATCTACATTTCAGGCCGATTGTTCCTATTGTTATATCAGATAACTTCATTTTATAAAACACTCCAAAGCTTATTTGTTTGATTTGATTGCTCAGCACATATTCACAGCAAACCAGATCTATGCAACAAGCTAAGAGATATAATTAGCCATGATATATATCATATGCTTCTTAAAGAAACCAACTTTAGCTTGACTCTGACAAAATTGAAGTTTACTTTTAGCTCATAAGTCATTTAAATCATTCGACAGCAGTGTTTATCACTCATACAGAATTGGACCAGAAACAGTCTGAACTCTTTTAAGTTTGGAGCTTAAACACCTTGCTTAGTCAAGGCTACAATTTTACTCTAGTCAACGTTGCAGTGGCATAGTAGACCAAGAAGCTAATCGATGTCGATGGTATCTTTGCGTATAATTACATGGATGAGGAAGTGTTGCTCGGCCTGGTCTCAATAACAACCTATGCTTAGCACACACTGCCCCATGCCCCCAATCCATACATAGCTGGCAACACTTGCCATTCCCTCGCTCACACATTCCACAGCTATATCATTTGGCTACATATCAATTATGAATTCCGAGATGCCTGCGAGACGCTAATCAGATGAGGTCGCTGCAGCTGAACAATTAATAAACTCACAAACAAATCGACGCGGCCCGAGGGCAGTTCAACAGCTTCAACTTCAGTTTCAGCTTTAGCTTTTGCTTTTGCTGTAGCCTCAGCTGGGTTTCGGGTTTCAGTTGAAGCCGTGACCTTGCCTCGTAGAACGCAGACAGACGGCAACTTGAACAAAACATCGTTAGTTGGTGCGCCTAATAAAAACGTTTGATTGCCCATAATTATGGCCAAGTCAAAAAATGACAGAGGAGACGCCGCCGGGCCTCAAGTTGTTAGCCCTTATGCCAAAATTAGTTTAAAGAGCTTGGAGTTGGAGCCAGGCGAACTTTTGTGCTTTGTGTATGCAATTTATGGCTTAATTAAGCGCGACAGAGAGAGAGAGAGAAAGAGAGAGGGGAGAGAGAGAGAGAGGGGAGGGGAGGGGAAGAATATGTCAACTGTATTGGGTAGATTTAGTGATGTCATTTGCATGTGTGAGAACGTTGTGTTCAACGCGTCGTATGCATAATGTAATTAATAGCCATAAATGTTAATTGCGCATACGCCACGTTGAACAACTATTTGCCAACGCTTAAGCTTGCCAAGTGTGCTCTGTTGTTGCTCTGCTGCCTTTGCCCCGTAATATTTTTGGCAGCTTTGTGCTTGTCAATAAGTTCCACCCCTCGCCTATTTATAGACACGTGTGCTTCCTGCTCCTCCTGCCCCTCTCCCCTCTCCCCGCTCACCTGCCACAAATATTTCTGTTTGTATTTGGCTAGGTGAAAAGTGTGGCGTTATGAAAACATTTTCACGGCTTTTCCCGTCTCCCTTGCCCTTTTCGTATCCTTTGTGTCGTGTGCTTTGTGCCGAAAGTTTTTGTCAGTTAATTAAGCAAAACATTTTTTTTCTCTGTGTATTTTTACTGAGTTAATTTGCTTTGTAGACCCAACCCAACCCAACCGAAGGCAAGGCAACCCTTCCAAACAAATATTGTTGACATGTGCGGGTGGCTTAGAGTTGTTCTTGTTTTGGCAATTAACTTGGCTTAATTTGTGGGTGGCTCGCAGCAGAAAGTTGCCAAGATAGTTTGGGGCATTTAATCACTTGGTTGGCTTAGTGGTTTAGGTATTTAGTTTGAGGCCGACAGCTTTAACTTTCATCTCTTTTTGCGCTGCTAATTGCGTTATCATAACTGAAGCATTAAAACAGTTAACCCATAAAGCAAAATCAAGACAAGTTTGTCGACTCATTTCATATGTGATTTTGAATCCACTCAGCAATGATTTACAAAAGCAAAGCTACAACAAATTGTAAAAACATCAACTTGTCCTCCGATCCTGGCAATTTGTTAGTTTTTGATCA
Organism: Drosophila melanocephala; assembly: GCA_037043625.1. Lineage (NCBI taxonomy): Eukaryota > Metazoa > Arthropoda > Insecta > Diptera > Drosophilidae > Drosophila > Drosophila melanocephala. The sequence goes on from JBAMBD010000751.1 coordinate 2,081,722, forward strand.
TTTTTCAGCTGCTGATAAGGCAAATTCAACATTATTATAACTATCAATAAGCACATAAATTCAAAAACTCACAAAAGAATGAACAAAAAGCAAATAGGGGAAACAATTTGTTGTTGCAGCTCTTTTCTGTGGTTGTTGTCAGCCTTTATTTGCTCAATATACGCTCACATTTATTTTCAGTTGTACATTACACACACACATATATATATATATATATACATATATATATATATGTATTTTTTTGTTTTCGCCAGTATTCCGGGGGCGTCGACTGTGTGGCCAAAGCATCAGCAGCAGCACCAAGTTGAGTTGAGTTGAGTTCCCATTCTGCTTATCTATTTTGTCAAGTTCGAGTGTAACAAATTTTTGCATATTTTGTCATAAATTTAGCTCAGACTGTCTCGCTGCCATTTTATTATCGTGTATCTGCCCATGTTTGCTGTGTTCTCGTTTTTTTTTGTTTTTCTTTCATTTTTGGGCAAACCCCGAAACAACGTTGAACTATTAAAAGTCTGAGCAAATTTAAAATGTGTTTTCAGTGTTTTTTATGGTCAGCAGTATATTTAGAAATGTTTATAGAAATACGCACACACATTGAGATGTTTTCCGTTCAATTCAACAATTTTTATTTACCATATTAAATGTGCCAACAGATGGTGGAAAGGGGCGTGGCAAGGGCAGAGCCATAATTCATTTGCTAAAAGCCAAAGATGTTGAAATGCAGCGATTAATAAAAGACCCAGTGCTAATGAGCCATATAAGAACTCCTTCAGTTCTCGCCTTATTTATAGGTCAATAAATATTGAATATATATCGAAATGAGTTGCGTCATTATTGTTATTATTCTCTGAAGCTTTTGCATTTATATTACACATTTATTCAAGCTGAACTGTATTTATCATTTGATGTTGTTGTCGATGAGCTATTTGTCCATTTGTATCTTATCTGTGAATTATTTCGACATTAGATTCTGGTTTGTTCGGTGCCAAGCCAGCTTTGGCCCTTATCGATTTGGCCCAAGCACACAAATACAAATACACAAATATTGACCGACTGGAATCATAGCCATAAATGGGCAAGTTGAGTGCATTAGCCAAAGTATTTGTTTCTGGAGCTTGCACAACAATTGCAGTCACAGTTTTGTAGAAATCAGAACTGTCAACGAGCGACGAAGGGGGAGTGGCAGTGGGAAGTGGAAGTCGCACCTTGGGGTCTCTAATCAGCTACTCACTTTGAGGGCTTATCTTATCTGCTAACGGCGCCTTATCAGCAACAACGGGCCGAGAGGTAAACAACAGTAGATAAAGCCCCAAAGAGTGACTCGTTGACTCGATGGGGACTCATTTCCTTGACTAATGCATTTCTACAACCTGAACCCATTCTAAATGGCTTTATGCAAATGTTCGTAATAGACAAAAGGAAGCATCTGCGATCTCATATATACAGATTCGATATAGCCATCTCAGAGATTATAGGAGTAAGAGAATTAAAAAACGTACAACACAAGTTTGCCTCCGTTTCGCAAATGTCTATACATATTGATTACCGATAGCAATAAAAACAGTTTTAGATTTATTATATGCTTTGACGTATTACTGATCAACTGCACAAATCAGTTCATCAAGTTCGGATAAGAAACACCCAGTTATAGTTCAGAACCTACTCTCTTATTGAGTATATTAAGAAAATGCGATACAATAGTTGACGATAGTTGGCTGTGCCGATCATTAGAAACGCCTGCTTACCTTTGGGTGTGCATGGCTGAGGGTATGTCGTAGTCGAGCTCTGTCGACCACAGCATTCTCCCTTGCCCAAATGACGCTTCGCACTCTGCTGGCCTCAAGCCAATAATAGAATTATAAAAATTTGTAAATGCGCATAAAATAACTTTAATGGCTCACAGCGTTCATCAAAATGCCATCAAAATAAAGCAAAAATTAATTGGTAAGCTTTTAAAACGTAAATGTTTCATAAACCAATTTCTGGCCATATCTTTACGCTCTGCGAAGCCGGGCAAATCAGTCGCCCACAATTCCCCGATCGGTGTGAATGGCACGTTCCAGAAACATGTTGTTGCCAAGAATGTGGTTCCGACCTGCTTATGAATGCAACGGTTGTTTGCGTGGTATCGGGGGACTCAACTCACACACACACACACACACAACACACACACACAAATATTACTAGATATCATTGGTCTCTCGGCTGGTTTCAATTTGAAAATATTTCCCATTTTAATTGGGCCAACGTGAGTGCAATTTTTAAACAGACGCGATGCGCGGTTGCCCAGTAAATTATATTAATTAAATTTATTATTGTTTTAACTACTTGTTTTTTTATTTTTATTTTCGATTGTGCTTATGGCAGCCATTGAGCAGCGCACCAACAAAATATAATAGCCAAAATAATGGGTAATTATTATCGCATGTCGCTCAACTTTATGTTTATATTTCAGTTGTTGTTGCTTGTTGCTGTTGTTTTTGTTTTTGTTTCGGTTCATTTGCAGCTGGCGACGTGTTTCAGTTGCTGATTTCATATTTTGATTGGGCTGTAAAACTGAATTACAAAATATGTATTTTTAATAGACTTTGGCTCGCTTCGAGCCTTGTTATTAAACTGATTAGTCTAGCGTACAAAATAAAGTGTTTTGACTTTGACTCGCTTATTGGTGCTTGTTGCATGTTCAGAATTTTCCAAGTTACGACTAATGGAAGTTGTTGAAACTTACAACTTATAATTGCCGAGAAATATATGCATTAAGCATTGAGTCAAGGCTTGAGTTGATTTCATTTAGATTACAAGAAGAGAAATATGCTGCTGTCATTTGTTATTTATTATTAATTATCCAATTTGGGTCTGAATTTGATGTAATATTCATGGAAAATTACAGCTGTTCTCAGCTCGAACTAAAGTTTTATTTGTATTTATGCATAATCAGAATATAGTGTATTATTTGTCTTCAACACTTCGATTCCAAGAAGAGAAATGTGCTTTTGAAATTTGATTAGGAAACCGTAAAAAATATGCATTAATTATGCAACATTCATAGGAAATTACAACTGTTCTCAGCTCAAGTTATTTGCCTTATTCAAATGATACCTTTGTTAGCATTCATGCATAATAAGAATATTATGAATATGGTTATTATTTGACTTTAACACTAGCGGTGCTCAAGACCTGTTTAGGTGCTTACATCACTTCAATTAAAACTGAAATTAAATTTGAACAGCCTCCAGTTTGTATAGGCATGCAAAATAAATGACATTTCATGTTTGCTTTAACTGGCAATAACAGAAATTTGCATTTAGCTCTCAGTTTTGTGTGCGATTCGTTTCGCTTTGCATTTCGAATTAATTTTCGTGCATTTATTTCTCATGCATGCGAAACGTGTTTTGCAATGCCAGAAATGAGACAATGCCCGAAAAGTCTAACCAAGTCTAACTTGGCGCACTTTAAACAAATGACTTCATTTGTTGTTGTTTTTCTAATAATCATTATTTATTATTTTTTGTTCACAAATGTTAGTTGTGCTTAACAGCTAAGCGATTCGGACTTGGCTTTCAAGGTGAGTTGAGTTGAGTTGAGTTGAGTCGTTTGCATTTGAATTCGAAATGCTCAGCAGCCGAGAGCGCGAGAGAGGGGGGGGGGGGAGAACTTTGCATAATTAATTAATAATTAGTTGTTTCATTGTTGGACAGGTGGCGTCTGTGCGGGAAGCCACGCCCGTGCCGTCGATAACTTTTAGCCCTCGTCGTTAAATATTTAAATGAACTACATTTCCATACGGAACATTCCCTTAGCGCTTTGGTCACACTCGGCGCTCGCTTGCAAGCAGCAGCGCCCCCTATCGGACACCTATTTGTCTTTGTCCTATTTGGTAAACATTTGGGATCGACCCAATAATTAGTTGGACTTGAGTACACATTAGATAAGTGTCGGGCGGGAGAAATGTGTGTTCATATTTCCAATGATGAAATTGATTAAGCCTAAATATTCTCTCTCTCTCTCTCTCTCTCTGGCTCTCTCTCTGTCTCTATCTCAACAGAAGGGTACAAATTATGTATGCAACCGGCCACTGCCCGAGGGCAATTCAAAATTCAGTTTTTCGATATTTTGGGGGCTGCAATTGAACGGGCACCCAAAATTATTGATTTTTCTATGCGAGTTTTGCGGATTTGTTGTTTTGTTTGTCTACAAAACACTGACCAGGCCTTGTTTCTTGTTTGTTTGTTTATTTAATGTTTGTTCGACTCGAAAATTATTTGGGTCAAATCAACAGCAGTGTAATCAATGAATAGACGAAAGCGCAGACGAAAGTTAAAGAGTGAAAATGGAAAATACAAATTATATTTTAGTTTTGTTGTCTGCGTAATTGCTTCCTGGTTGTTGTTGTTGTTGTTGTTATTCTCGCTCAATTTATTTATCAATTTCGTGTGCTTTCCAAAAATCATGGTCGTTTTGCGAGGCGTTGCTCCACTCAAACTGGGCGGCAAAATCATCAAGATTTGTTAAGCACAAGTTTTCGGTGGGGCAGGTTAGTTAAAACGTGCCACTCATCCGGAGATGGATTCACACAAAGGTGGAGTAGATTCAGCTTGATTATGAAGATACTCTTCATCCATAAATATCTCAATATCACTTTGCATCCACTAAATAATGTTGCAAGCATTTGCTATTCAGCTGCGAAAACAACTTCAATTGCTTAACCCCTTAAGACCCAAGACAAGAAAACATTTTAAAGCCAAAAACCTTAAAGTCTTATAATCAGTTCTATTGAAAATGAGAAACTTGTAAATATTTTTTATTTTCAATTATTTTAATTTATTTTAATATTATTTTTGGTTAAAAATGAAATTTTATCTTCAATTTAGTTACATTTATTTTCTCCTTTTTGTATTCTTCTGTGTCGACTGGTATTAGTCGACATTAAATAAATAAATTAGTGGAGTAAATAAAATTAACTGGTGCAATCAAATTCACACTGACGCACTTAAACTAAAATAAGCACAAAATGTGCAGATAGGTAAAAAAAACAAAGAAAAACACAATTTACCGTTATGCGTCATCTGTACTCTAACTACATGACTCAATTAAACACATTTGTGCGAAAATGTTGTTTCTGCTTCCACATACAGCTATTTGAATATAAACATTATTTTTGTGCTCAACCAGGTACAGTGGCCAGGAATGGGTTAAGCTGCGTGGCTCGTGTCTTATCTCTCATTGGCCTCTAAGCACACACACACACACACGCGCACACACTCACTTTTGCACAGTTGAGTTGTCTCAGCTGAGCGGAAGCCCTGCTCCCAATGAGCTGACGACCCCTCGGGCACTTAACGACAGCTACACACACACACACACGTAGGCACACACATGCTTAGACATACTTACGCATAGATGGGTATGCCAATTAAGAACGAGCTGAGCTTTTAAAGCGCCCTCTTAAGGGTTGCAGTTGAACTTAAAGCGGCGCGTCGCCAAGTCAAACTAATAACGGGTCTCAAGCAAAAGGCAAATGTGCCAAAAGGTTTGCCAACGGTTTGTTGACAAACCCAGCCATAAAATGCCAGACGCTGAAACCGTAGAAGCAAAGCCCAAAGGAAGATTAGAGGGGAGGGGCGCCACACAGAGAGAGGTGCTGCGTGTCAGTTGGGCACGTAGACAAGGGGAGCACATTGTGCTGGCAAAATAAAATGCTAAAATTATTCATTTTGCAAATAAGCAGCGTAAATATTTAATTAACAACTCGGCGCGCAAACAGAGAGGGGGAAAAATGTGTGTATCACATGTGCGTCGTGGATCTAAGGTTTCCTCTGTGTGTATAGCCACACACACACACACGCACACACACACACACACACACACACACACACATATGAGGGTAATACAATATTTATTTATATGTCGCAGTTAGTCGGGAGCAGTTCTCAAAGTCACCTACAAGCTGAGGCGACAACAATTTGTTGCCTTGGCTCGGTCGGATATTTTATAGTTGAAATAGAGACAAGCCAGCGACACACTCGATAACATTTATCACTTAGTCCATTTCACTGGAACTCACGCCAATGGTAGCCCAGAACTAAAACTATCTTTACTTACTAACTCTTTCAGCTATGACTCATACTTCATAGGGGAATAAATTTCGATAGGCAGCTGAGTGAGCTGGCTGTCTAAACTTTGTATAGTGATATACACATGGCTAATAATTAATAATGATATTTAAAATTAAACTATTGCAACTTTATCTTTAGGTTGGAAGTTATTTTCTTAATCCTTAATTGGACTTCTTGCATTTAATTGTTGAATTTTGCACATAAATTCCTGTTACTGTTTCTATGAGTCAATTTGAAAATTGTTTCCTTTGCAAAACCTTATAAATGATTGCAACAAAGGTTAGAATTTGAATTAGGAACAAAAACATTTTCATTAAATAGCAAACAAATATATTTTACCCAATTGTGAGCCTGTCAACTTCATCTGCCACATTTTGTTTCCTCTCAAGGCTTTCATTTACTTATCACACCTTTAATAATTGTTGTTTCTACGGGCGAAATTTGGCCCACTCAAAGTTTGATTTAATTCGCAGCAACTTGCCGACCAAATCCAGAGCCTGGCAAGCTAAACCTACAACGCCCAGAGCCCCGTCCACTTCCCACCCCCTGGCTCTCGTTCTCCTGGTTGGTCTGACTAATTAAATTAGTTTAGTCTGCAGTAGAAATGTGATGTTATTTGCTGCTCTTGCTATTGTTGTTTTCATTATTGCTTGGCTTTAATTGCAGCGCTGCTATTGTGGGGCAGCAGCAATAACTTAATAGCTTTAATGCCGGGCTTCCGGACCACGGACTGGTCCCGAGAATTTCATTTGTTGGCGGTTAGTTTGGGGTCAGAGCAGCACTTTTGGGGGCAGCAGCTGAAAGCGGCTTAGCTAAAATCGATGCGGCTGCTAACTAACAAATTCGTAGCAAAAATAAAGCAATTAATAACAAATATGCTTATGCATTTTATAAGCCATCAAAAGCGGCTCAGCACGTGCCCAGCCAAAGCAGGGTGCCTGCTCCTAGGGATTTTATGTGCAGGTGCTTAAATATTCCATTAAAATCCAGCTAGAAAAGAGCCAAAAGAGCAGGTTGCCGGCAGGTTGCCGGCAGGTTGCCAGGAGAGAGCAAGGTCTCGGGAAAAACCAACCAAGTAAAGTACTTGGTTGGCTTTGCTCATTGTTGCAATGCGGGGCACAAACAGCTCGTAACTCGTAAAACTCAGCAAATATTATTGCTCAGGCTTTGGGGTCGACGGGTTTTGGCTATTAAAATGTCATCATTCGGGCAGCCAGTGAACTGTGGCGATAAGTCAAAACACACAACTTCAAATCATGCGCCTTTTTTATTGGCAGTCCAATTCCCAGTACTCCCAACATCCTACTTCCCCGCGTATTTATTATTTAACACCTAGAATTCAGCCGGATAGCTCGCTGGAGCAGGAACTGACCTGAAACATGGATCTAAGCGGAAAATGCCTATAAAATGTTGACCTTTTTTCTATTTGCACGCACTGACAGCCAAGACAAGAACCCATCAAGCCATCAGTCCAGCAACCCATCAAGTCATCAACCCATTCAACCCACGCAGTCACTTTTTGGGTGGTCTGCCTTTTTTATGGGGTACTCTAGTTTTTACGAGTCGGCACACCATAGGTTAAAATATTTAAAAGTGTGCTTAATTATGCTGTGAAAAATAAACGAAGAGTACAACACAATGGAGAAATTCCCAAGACACGAACAGCGACAACTCATAAAGTGCCTTGTGATTCTTTTCTTCTCCGTCTGCTCGCTTCGCTAAAAAACAAAGTAATTTCCTTGGCGTGACGAAAGCTTTTCTGGAAATGGATAAAACAATAAATTTGCTGTTTAATTGCAAGGAATAACGGTTTGATTCAATGAGCTAAGCCTGAAAGTGTTGAGTCATTGCTGGAGCATCTTTGTGTTTATCCTTATTTAAAGACACTTTCATTCCGTCGATAGCTGTTTTGATAAGAACTATGAATATATATATATATACATATATATTTTAAAAAAATCAACCTGTGTTTTGCTTCCTAAATTTTCATAATTAACTTAAAAACTGGACTCAAAATGACGTGGCCTTTAAATTAGTTTAAAATGCGATTCAATTCATTAAAATGAAATTCAGTTACCACTTATAACTATCAGTCCTGGAAGAAACAATAAATGAAATACACAAAAATGAATAAATTTTAAATTAAATATGCATTTTTTAAATGCAAGAATTCATACAAATAAATTCAAACAAATTAATGCTATTTTAGCATTTATTTACGCACCTCAATATGTACATACATAACAAAAGAAAGAAATAAAAAATATATGCATATAATAATATAAATAAATGCATAAATATTTCACATTTTGTGTATGTAAACAATCAAAATTTGAATGAATTATAATAAAAGTAATCGTTATAATTAAAACAAAAAAAAATAAAACATATTTAAGGTTTTTGTCTAAAAATAAAATTTTGTAAAAAAAAATAAATAAAACAGTTAAAATATATTTATAATATGTATGTACATAAGTTCTAGCTTTTTAAGTAATATTTACAATAAAATAAATGGAAAATTTGAAATCATTAATTATTATTAGCAGAGCTGAAGATCCAGTCGCTAAAACTTTGAACTTTTGCTATTAAATATTATATATACAGATAATACTCCGATTAATAATGTAGCTTATATTCATAAATATTTTGCACACACGAGCAATCTGTAACCGTACTTTCAACTTGCTCTCTTTACAGTTAAATGCCACAACGCGCCAATTGCCACAGCTGCCAACTTTTGGGGTAAGTAAGATCCAAGCGCTCAACTGCCCGAGTGTCCAAGTGTCCAAGTGTCCAAGTGTCCAAGTGTTCAAGTGTCCAAGTGTCCAAGTTGCTCTGTTCACGTGTTGTTTAACACGCTCTGGCGGATGCCCGTTACCAATTTACCCCACCAAAACTGGGAGCAGACCAAACCCAAACCCAAACCGAACCCGAACCCGATTTCATCGTTGTCGCTGCTGTCGCTTGATATTCATGTACGCTATCATAGACACTCAAATTGAATTACAACAAACATGGGGCTGACAGTCGAATGGCTTTGGATGTTGGCAGCACAACGAGATGGACCAATGCATAAAATATGCAGTTGCAAGTGCAGCAAGTGCAGCGACAGACATTGAAAGAAACTATGCAGACGGCTAAAGTTAAGGCAGCCCAGGTGATGTATCGCCAAACTAGTTTACGCAACATGTGGCATGTGCATTTTGCATGCCACACACACACACACGCACACACACAACCATACATGCAGCTGCAAAAAGACGTGCCACAAAAAAAATTGACATTTTGACATGCGGCGGTACCTCAAGATTTGCCACAGATAAACTACAAATGGTCCGAGCGACCGGTTTTCTCTGCATGTTGCATATGGCATGTGTTCGTTTGGGGCCAGCGCAAAGTGTCTTTTAAATACAAATGTTATCTGCTGACCGCCTCGAACCGGGGCAAGCAGAACAAATATCAGACTGTGTGCTGCTCGTACGTGCCACGTTTTGTGGCTGCTACAGTTTTTAACGGATTGACGGCAGACAGCGAATGCGCATTAGAAACCGGGCGGGTCCCCAAAAACGAAAAAAAGGAAATCAACCAATGCACATGAGCATCGTTCAGATGCAGATGTACTCCTGACTCCCAAGTTGCACCCCTTGCCACACACACACACACACACACACACACCCACCCCTCCCACTCTATTCCCCCCATTCACCACACTCGACTGTCTTTTTCCAATTTTCTTCCAATAACTGGCCCCGGTCAGTTGCCAGTTGTCCAGTTGCCAGTTGCCAGTTGCCAGTTACCAGTTTTCAGTTTGGTTTGTTGAGGCACGTAGTGCCTTAAAGTATCCGTTGGACACTTGAACCCTGCTATCACTTACAGCCCCCACTCTTTGCCACTGTATTGGGCGGGGTGTCAATGGGCGTTTGAGAGCGACTCTTTTTATTGCATATATTTATTTTAATTGCATTCGCTGAATAAACATTGTCGAGAGTGTTTGCGGCAACGACTTTCGACTTGTTTTTGAGCTAATTGGAAAATTGAACAGTAGTTTCGACGGTTAGTAAATTGTCTCACTCAGTTCGCAAAACACTTGAAAGAATATTTCGACACTTTATTGCATTGGCTTCATTGACAATTTTGCCTAAGTCTTCATTATAAACATATCTCCGCCAAGTCCGGCAAATAAAATGATCTTATTCCATAGGCTCAGCCACTATTTTTTTTTATTTTCTCTCTCACTCTGCGTCCCTCTCTTTCCCCCTCCCCTCTTAACGTTTTACCTTCCTTAGCGATTTAGAATTTTAGTTTAATTATAAACTTTCAATTTGACATCATTTAATTTGTAACTTTAGTTTTAAATTATATTTTTCAAAATTGTGGACTGTTTTCAGTCAACACAAAAAATAAAAATAAGAAAAAAATTCTGGAAACATTGAAAAAAAAAACATTTTTAAAAAAATTCTGCACTGAAAATGATTTATTATTAGCTTAAGTGCAAATGAAACAAACTATAAATAATAATTTTTGCCACTTTTCAAATTCTCAAAATTGCCAATACTAGCTAGAAATAGCTGGTTGAGTTATAAAATTCTAAATCTGGTGAAACAAAGATTGAGATAATATTAATAAAATATTATTTTAGCTAAATCTAAATATTTCATGTATACATATATATCTCTTAAATAACTTTTGCAGCTTAGAATATAAACATAAATCGCTGTACATTTCAAAGTATCTTTGTCCGGAGATCTTTATCTAAGGAGATGTAATATTATAAGGAAAATCTTCATTTTATTTTAATTCGATTTTTAACATTTCAAAATATATATTTTCTAAATAACTCAGTTTCTTCCGGTGTACACACTTTGAAATTCTTACAGTTTGCTTTATAAGCGATCCACTGTGAAATTCGGCTATACATTTTTCAGTTTGGGCTCGTGAATTTTTCATGTAAATAACTAAACCTTTTTGTTCTTTTTTTTTTGGCTAAAGGCATTCTTGTGAGTTGGCAAACGGTGTCTAGACGTCTGTTTTGAAAGCAGCCAACACACAGATACTTCCTGTTGGCTTAAATAGAGACAAGGTAATATCTGCCTGACAAAGACCCACTCAATGGGAAGGTGAGAAGGAAGAGCTCTGCGGCACAGTCCTCATAATTGATATTCATATGCGGATTTTGTGGTCGTCGTTTGGGCTGCATCTGATTAGGAGCAAAGGAGCAAAGGAGCCTAGGAGTAAGGGAGTAATGGAGTCTGGTGTCGAGTTACCTGCGCTTATAAATAAGCACATAATCAGGCGACAAACGCGTCGGCAGAAGCTGCCACACTCGCATGCATAAATAAATAAATAATCTGCAACAATTAGCATAAGTTGCGCTGACATCTCCACTCTCACTCGGTGTAGAGGTGTTCGGCATTCAAGCATTGGTTATGACTAACTTGGCTGCCCGACTGCCAGCCAGTCTCGGCCAGATGATGATGTTGACGATGATGATGTCAGCAGCGAGAGCCACCAGTCGATAAACATAAATAGCTGCCACAAGCATCAGCTCATAGAGCGCTCACCCCTCCCGCAACTCTCCTCTATCTGCTACCAGCATCGTTAAGTGTTTGAGTTTATGGCGAAATGGGCGACAGACGCGTTTCAACGTCGGCTTCGACTTCGGAGTTCGTCTTTCGCACAGAGTCGAGTTTAATTAGTGCTCTCCTCAAAGCTAAATTATATTTTTCTGCCAACTCTCTGCACTTAGAAAAAACTACCTGAATTGTAGAAAATCGCCACGAAAAACAGAAACATTTTTTGGGTTTTAGAAATAATTTCTAAAAACAGAAAAAATAATTTATGAAAATTAAAAAATATAAATATATAATCAGAAATATATTTCTTAAAATAAGCAATATTTCTAAAAGTAGGAAATACAAATGCTTATCAGAAATTCAGAGAATATATCTGAAATTTGCTCTCTCGAATATGGCCAATAGCCGGATTCCAGTATGCCCAACATTTCCTACTTTCACCTGTCCTACATTTCGCGGATCTATTACGAGTCTCCCGTAACGTGTGAGTGGCAAAAATACCACTCTTTGTGAAATAATTGTTAAAGCAATTAACTGAAATATAAGACAGGCGATAATCTGCAGACAGTCAAATAAATATGAAACATGGTTAGAAATCAAAGATGATCTCACTTGTATCTTGCTTTTATAATAAATTTAAAAAAATAAATTGAATTGTATTTCTTGATATGTCAGCTGTTTGTGACAATGATGCTGCCATACCTTTCATAACAATATCATAACATAACATAACAAAATTCGATATTCCATCGCTAAAAACAAGAAATACTCGACGCGAGTTTCTAGCATTTGCAACATACTTTACGAATGTTGAATGTATAGAATGTGGTTTCTTATGTGAAAAGTAGAGGCAACATACTTAGCATACTGACGACATTGGACAGTGTAAGAAATTTTGATAGCGGATTTAGGCAATTAGAAAAACACAGCCTTCCATTTTGGAAATATACTTTTTGAATTTTAGGGTGATTTTCTAAAATTCAATGCGATTTTTTTCTGAGTGTAGCTGACCATGACGTTCTCCACTCCTCCTAACAACTGTGTCTGTGAAGTCTGTGAAGCTGCCGACTTGTTAACTCACTGCCTGACAGTCTGCCAACAAGTTTTAATTACCAGCGCGACAAAATATATATATATATATATGTAAATATATTTATATATATGTATATATAATTGTCTCGCGGGCAGTTAGTATTTGATAGTCTCTGCTTTTTAATGACTCTCCACTCTGTGTTTTTTCTGCTTTTTGTGCATGCAAATAGATGCATATTTTAGCGCATTTTATTGCCAGTGATTGTTATCCACACGTCAGTTTGGCTCAAAGCGTTTTTTAGTGTCTGGCCTTTACATTGACCGGGCTCATGGGGACCTTATGGCCCGCCACTCTTCATCAGCAATATGGCCAGTTGACAGTTTTTTGATTTGTTGCTAATTTGTACAGAAGCCCGTTTGGCTTTTGATTTTGTTTTGTCTCTTCTGATTTGTGTATTGTATTGAAAAATACGAGTCTTTCTCGCCTATTTATGACAGGCCGGTAGAACAGCGGAAGCTTGGCTTCATTCTCTCTCTCTCTCTCTCTCGTGCCTCTCTCTCTCTCACTCTCTGTCTCTGTCAGATTGACATGCATTGTGTCAATAAAACCAGCAGCACTTTGTCATCTGATTTTATTTTGATGAAGGTCGATTCTGTTAGCGCTGTAAAGTGAGGGACATTCTACCAACGACCTTCCGCTATTGGGCCCCCAACAGCAGTCAGATACTACTGAAAATACGCCACACACACACACACACACATGTAGTAGATGCCAATAAAAGTTATTTGATTGTTGTTCATTTATGACTAGTCTAAATTTCACAAAGAAGCTTTTATATATTTCATTTATAAAATGGACCATTCTACATTTATTTGTACAGTTGTTTGCCTATAGTCGAGTGGATATAGACTGCCTGCCTCAATTATTCTCTCATGCGTACAATTTGCGCAATTCAATTGAAAATTTAGCTATATTTAATACACGTTGAAAAAGAAATAAAATGTATTAAAAAAAGGAAGTTAAGGTGCGAAAATCAATTAGGGGCACATATTCGAATTAAAATAAATAAAAAAGAACAATTTTTAAGAAAACGATTTTGTTTTCTTATATCCTGATACCTAAGATATAAGCTCACTCCCAACTCTCCCGCAATTAAAGAGATAAAGTTACCAAGCTCAGAAGGAAGATTTCAAGAAATCGCATTCGAAGATTGTTGCTGATTGTCCTGGGCGCTCTTAAAGCTGAAAATCATTCATCCTTTTTTCTTTTTCTTTTTCTTTTATTTTTTTTTTATTTTTCTTTTATATACTATTTAAATATGAATAATATCTGTACGTAAGCTGTGAATACTATTTGACCCATTTTATCCACACTTACACACATTGGCTGGCAGCTCCTTAAATCTACAATTTAAACGTACAGCTGGAGCATCTTGCCCCACCCAGATTGCTGTGTGGCATGCCCCGCAACATGCGATTTTCTTTGGCGCTGCTCTCCGGCTTATTTACAACATGACATTTCTGTTGCCGGAATCGCGGCACTTCCATGCGCTCCAATTGCATTTTATGACAGACCAAACTGACCTACTTAAAAGCACTTTCCACACACACACACACTTTGCCACACACACACACACAGGGCTGTCACGCCCACAGAACGCTTGGCGATTTCGTCGTCCTTTTCAATCGCATTATAAATTTAATGTGTTAACCTTTTTTTTGTTCGGCCTGCGCTCTCGACCGCAATTTCAATAGATTGGCTGCAGAAATCAGCGCTTGGGCGACTCGCAAACGGGGACCCTTAAAACCCTCGTAAAATTTAACTAAAATGTCCATAAGTAGCTCTGCGGGGTCAACACAACTGCAAATGGTAAGTGAGCCGAGCTACAAGTGAGCAGGCGTCGCTTGAAATTGTGAATTTCAAGCTGTATCTGCAAGATACTCGGGCTCTTTAAAGGCGTGCCAGGGTTGGCGCATTTCACGCCGAATGCACGCACGACCCACCAGGCCCCGCCCACGCCCATGCCCTCGCCCGCCCTCGCTCTCGTGTCCGCCAATATCCTGAGCCATTTCCTGCTGGGTGTTTTTTTTCTCTGCAACATTCGCATTCTGTTAGAAGGTCACCAATTTTTTTGTTGTGTTGGCACCCGCTCAAGTCATGGGTTAACATTTCTTGTTGTATTTGTTTTTTTTTTGTGACAAATGCTGCAGCGTAGCGGGCTTCGCAGAGAAGACAAAGCAACAAAAATAAGCAAAAATAAGAAAACAAACAAAACTTTCTAAAGAGTTCTTCGGCTGCTGCTGTTTTTGTTGCTTGGCATTGAATAAAACGTCTTCAACTAGAAGCAAAACATTGTAAATTGTTTTTCTTTGGCACACACAGCTCCCATTCGCTGCTGCCCCCCCTCCCATGTCATCACATGTCCTGTGTTATTTTTGTTAAATTTTTCTGGGGGCTGTCATCTATTGTTTTCCTTATATATTTTTCTTCAACTTGTCTGGCCATGTGCACTTCAAAAGCAGCCAAAGAAAACTTTACTTGTTTCAATGTTCTTTCATTGCATGGTCTACACTGTTATTTTTTTCAAGGACTCTGCCACCTCCTCCACCTCCTGCTCGATCTGTGCAGTGTCTATCCATCTATATTGATATTGATATAAAAAAAAAAAAAGTCCCGAGTCCACGCTTCAATGATTTTTGGTCGTGCAAATTCTTTATTGACTATTATTTTGGTCTTTTTCCTTATTTTTCATGCTTTGCAGCTCTGCTTTTTGGTTAAATGTATCTTTCCTGCCTTGCCCTTTCTTTAAGTTTGGTTTTCTACTATGTTTATTAAATTAAAAACACACACTTCAAGCTCTCAATTTTACCTACAAATATGTTAAGCAGCAGCTATGCGAAAGCGCATCAAATCGAATTCAGCTCACCGGAAACTCTCGCAAATTAGAAACAATCATAAATATTATTATTTCAAATACAAATTCTTTATTATATAAAATCTCTATGGTCAAATTAAATGTTAGCTGTTATATTTTGTATGGAAAACTTTCAGATATTATAAATATTGATTAATTAAAATCATCAATTTAACTAAAATGTATCAAAATAAAAGTAAAACTGAAATGTTGATGACTTGGTTTCATTTGCTGCCTTCATGGATCACTTCTTGACCCATCCTCTCGTTTCTCACTCAGGCTCTCTCTATTTCCTAATTAAAATTGAGTATAAAAATAATGTAAGCCAATTGAATAATTTTGAAATTTACGCCAACTGTAGAAATCAATAATTTCACATGTTCTTGACATGAAATTATAGAGCGATGGAGATTTCAAAGAAAGCGTCCTTGAGATAGTCCAAATAGATTATGCTTGTGCACATCGAATAATGAAAATAGGGTCTTAGTAAGCATCTTATTTTCTGCGCGGCACCATCAAAGATGTTTTTTACTGCCTCTAGCATTAAATAACTAAATAAAAGAAAAACAGAAATGAAAATACATTAAGTAAATCGATTTTTAGACGGAGCTCTTCGCCTTTATGGGGCCAATAAACATGTGGCTGTTAATCCATCAACATATTCATTCTAATAGATTGTCTTAAGCTAAATTGCCGCCAATTTTGAGCGTTTCGAATTTTCGCACATCGCATTGGGTCGTGAATTGCGGCAATTAAAACATTTAGCACGCATTTCTGTTCACACAATAATTTGCCATCCCGTTGAACATTTAAAGAGTGTTTTCAATATTTGATTCGATGGATCATGCAATTAATTGAGCGGTCGCCTCTCGTATCGCGCATAATTGCCTGAAGTCTTTCTGAGGCGCCTCAAGCGGCGCGAAACTAATCAACAAATCATCGACAAATGCCGGGGGGGCAAAAGGCAATATTATGAAGCGGGGGGAGAAAAACTGTTGAGAAACATTGCGCTTTAAAGCCATTTGCCACTAATTTTATTAGACTTTTGCTCCTTCCCCAATTCCAGTGATGTTCTTGGCCCAAATGATTATTGCAAGCAATAAAAAAACAAACAAAAAGCGGCAAGCTGGGCAGATGTGTGGTTGGGGAGAGGGAGTACAGCTGGCAGAATTGCGTAAGGGAAACAAATGAAACCATCCTTGAAATCTATTGTATATCGTCCGGGGTCCAGAGTCCAGACAATTGCAACGGCAAAAAGCGAATGAGAAACAAGAGAAAAAAGCAAATGGGGAAAATGGGAAAAGCAACAACTGATGCCGCCCTTACATAATTGAAAAACATCAAAACAATCGCACAGACATCAGCATGAAAATCAAAACTACGACTATCTGTTAGATACAAGATACAAAATAAAAGGTACAACCCAAATGCAGTTTCCAGCTGACTCTTTTCCGACTCTTTCTGCTTTTGCTGCCCTTAAATTGGCCTCTTAAAATTTCAATGTTATTGCGGCAATGGGATGATTTCAGTTACTGTCCATACATATTCATAATTAGTGCAACATTACTTGTTGTTGTTTGCTGCAAATGAAAAGTAAACATGCAAAGCAATTGAAAATAAACATTCATTCAGCTCAACTGAACGTAGGCTCTAAAAAAATAATGCCTTCAACATTGAGCAACCGTTCCGAAAGATCAATAATCATATTTACAGCTACACATTTTATGCTTAAATGTCCATTGGGAAATGTACTAGTCAACATGCCACACGACACTTTGCCACAAGTAACAAACAATTCTATGAATCTTTGGCTATAACAAACTGTTTCACCTAAATTATCCAATTGCAAATGTTTTTTATTGCATATCTGTCACAGTGGATAGGTGTCGACGTTTATCGAGAACATTTCATTGAGAATTATCGAATTTTATCGATTTTGGTCAGAAGGGATTGCCATTTAATCATAAACAATTTTTTATTTATT
Organism: Drosophila melanocephala; assembly: GCA_037043625.1. Classification (NCBI taxonomy): domain Eukaryota; kingdom Metazoa; phylum Arthropoda; class Insecta; order Diptera; family Drosophilidae; genus Drosophila; species Drosophila melanocephala. Next base: position 2,099,342 of record JBAMBD010000751.1, read on the forward strand.
TACTTATTTATTTGGACTAAAAACAGTCTACAATTTTGTAAAATGTCTTACAAAATTCAAAATTTACGTTAAATTTTAAAATAACTTTAAAAATTAAATGATACAAATTTAAAAGGGAGTATTTATATTAAATATGTAACGTGAGGAAGAAAAAAATAAATAAATAAACAAATTAAAATAAAGAATGTAATAGATTTGGAGAATCATCGCAGCTTTCTTTTGAAATTCAGATTTTAATATTAAATGGCAAACATTTATCTTTAAGTAGAAGAGTTTTGAATAGAATTAAATACTACTAAAATACAATAATTATCTGTACTTTAATAAACAATGAATGAATGGAAAATGAAGTTTCTATTTATTTTTTAAGTCAAGCTATTTTTAATTTATTATTGGTAACTGTCTTCTGTTCTATAAATTTTGAAAACTGTTTTTCTTTTCTTTCTCACATTTTTAAACAATTTCTAAGTATGTATTTATTTATGTTCGTTATAATTACAAATTAAAATAGGTAGATATGAATAATCTAAATAAATAAATAAAAATAAGATCATATCTTGTAATTTGTAGCGGCTATAAATATTTGTTATTAACTTCATTTTATTATTTCCCAATGTTTATTTAATTACTCACTTTTACTGTTATGACATTTAATTCGCAACCAACTTTAATTTTAAACTTCATATTTTGTACATTTGTCGACTGTTTTTAGTAAAAGGAAATAAAAAATAAATTTATACATTACATAAATCAAATGTGAATGCAATCGAAATGCAGACTTTAAAAAAATATATATCCTTCTTTTGGGGCCGAGAGAGGCACAGAGAGAGAGAGAGAGAGAGAGATTGCTCGTTGCTTGCTTATATATATTTTATAGTCATTAGCGCTACATTAAAATAATGAAAAGCTTTCACATTAATGCAATGCAAAATGCGCCGCCCGTCAAATGCCAGAAGCAACAACTGAAAAAGTAAATGCCGAAAACTGTGAAATTTATGTGTGTGTTCCCGCAAAGAAGCAGCAATGAGCAGCAACGCACTAAAACACACACAATTGGAGAGTGGACTGTTGCCACAACTGCCCCAGATACTGCTGCTGCTGCGGCTGTTGCACGTTGGGTTGCAGTGGCCATAAACAAGGACACGCACGCAATTAATTGCAGAATTATTACAAATTTCATTACATGCTAAAATATGCAAATTGTTTGACGTTGGCAACGCTGAATTCCCAAAAGCTCCCCTCCCTTCCCCCCACACACCCCTTCACCACCTGCAACGCCCAGCAACTTGTTTGCTCTGCTAGGAGTCAGCGCAGTCCATGCAATTAAATGCATTTGCATACATAATAAATAAATAATGCAGCAGCAGCAGCAGCAACAGCAGCGGCCACATTTCGCAGAAATTCTGATGTGCAACACCGAAAAAAAACAACTACTTCTGAAATGCCTTTTAATTATCATTTTAATGTGTTTATGAAAATTAGAAATGCAGGCGAAAATTGCTTGCTAAATGCGGAGAGTGGAGAGAGGCGAGTGTAGAGAGTAAGCGAGTGAGCGGCGTTTGAGGGACAGCTGCATTAAGGGACATATTAAATGGCAAAAACACAGCTGCTCAGCTCAATGGAAGAGCGAGGGGCTATTCAGTGGTTCGTCGGGGGTTGGTTGGTTTGCAGTTGCAATTGCAGTATTTGTGCACGAAAATCTACCCATTCGCCAAGTAGCAAAAATCCATTACATCAAAAATGTTGCTACGCTTTTGTTGTTGTTGGCTGTCTGCTGACTGCTATTGTTATTGTTGTTGTAATTGCGCCTGTTCGCAGTTTAGCTGTTGTTGTTGTTGCTGTTGTTGTTATTGTAGCATAAATATTGCATGTCTACAAAATATTTGGGTTAACATTTTGCACGCACAGACACAAACACAAACACACACACACATAAATGCGAATGGCTGCATATAAAAATGTTTTATTTGCATGATTGCACACAAAAAAGGGAGTGGAAAGACAGAGAGACGTGGAGAGACGGAGAGAGGGAGAGAAGCATAGGCTACTGCTGCCAGTTGAGTGTCAGTTGAGTGGCGTCGTGCATGCTGCTGCCAGCGGCGACGTCGACTGCAATCGAATTGTTTGTGTAATTGTTTCTCTTATTTTGTTTGCCTCCTTTTTGCCGATTGTTTGGCAGCAACAAAAACACAAATAATAACAGCAAACGCACCTTGCGGTTTCTGTGGTTGCGCTCGCTCGCACTCCCACAGAGAATGTGCCGTAGCATGTGGTGGAGAAGGAGAGCGAGGCGAGCATTTTTCATTTTTTTAGTCGCTTTACGCTTTATATGTGTTATGAGTGAATGGTTTAGAAATCGTTTTGGGACTGCGGCACTTTGTTGGCAGTTGTTTGATAGCTTTTTGTAATAGGTCTCCAAAGAGATGTTATCAACAATGTTGACGTGTTGACAGCATTTGAGTGCTGCACAAGTGCAACAAAGGAGAATGTATGCACATTTCTACACACATACACTCACATACATATGTCTGTATCCATTTGAACATTTGAGCACTCAAGCTGAGATATTGAAAGACGCTAAATTGCAAGCTAAAAAAAAGCTCCGCACATACACATACAGTTGCAAAAAAAATAATATCATCACTACGACATTTGTCTAACGAATCAACAAACAAATCATTCGATTTGGAATTTTTCCAATGTTGACTTTTAATTTATTGTTTTGTATTCACAGCATAAATTAAATTTAAAGTAGTACAGCTTCTTCAATATATATTTACTTTTCATTTGAAGGGAGACGTGCCAAAAAGTAGCGAAAAAAATAGCCATTTACACATCTGATTGAAATTGTTTGTTTCTAATTTTCATTCTAAGTACATATTTGAAAAGTTGTGATATTATTTTTTCCGTTTATGTTCCTAATTTTTCATACATTTTTTTAAATACATTGAAAACGGTGAATAATATGATTGTTTTTCTTGTTGTCCCTTTTTCTTGTGACTCTTCTCTTCCACTTCTGAAAACGTATTCGTAAGTTCCCTAGACTTACAAATGCAATAAATACACATTTGAACACATTTCTTGTGAAGGTGGTGCTATTTATTGTTATTTTTTTCGCAACTGTATCTTTAAATATATACGAATGCTTCCGCTGACAATAAATCGAAGCGGAAGCTATACAACAAAAGTGCTATTGCTTTTGAGCTTTGCCGCTGTGAAAATATTAGACCAAAATTATAACCGTTCATAAACATAAACATAACTTTAGCCAATGACAACGCATAATAAAAAAGCACACGTGAGTTCGCATAAATGCGCCATTATCAGATGCCAAAAACTTATGCAAAGCTTCCTTCTGCTGTGGTGCTATTTATATACACACACGCTCACACAACGTCTTATTATTCGTGTGATTAATCAATTATTTACACTCTTGTATTTCAATTCTTATCTTCTTTTGTTGTTGTTTGTAGCGTCATAAGACGGTAGTTTGGCACACTGCATTCAGTGTCCTCGATAGTATAGTGGTTAGTATCCCCGCCTGTCACGCGGGAGACCGGGGTTCAATTCCCCGTCGGGGAGAGGCTAGAAAGTATTTTTTTTTTATTTTTGTAATTTTTATTGTAAATGAATTATTTAAAAAAACTAAATTTATATTTTATAAGCAACATTTGAAACAATTCAATTGTCAATATAGTCCCGTGCCCGACTTGAGACATAAATCGTTGGCAACCCATACACACAAGGCCGCATAATAGGCACACCCACCCATCCACACAAACACACAAGCACACAAGCACACTAGCACACACACACACACACACACACACACAACGAGAGAAAAGAGTGTGCTCAACTCATTCATGCCTAAAAAAAAGATTCAAAAAACAAGCTAAGCGAAATCTGCGCAAAACCGCAAAACAATAGTCGAAAATAGTTTGGAAAAATCTATGCCAGTGGTTTTGGTGCCCCTCCCCCGCTAACCGCTGACGGCATGCGGACCTATGCCCAGTGGACCACAAAAATCACGTTATTTCAATTTAAATGCCAAACAATCGCCGCTCCATCAATGGGACCAGCTCTCTTGTTATCGCTTATCTCTGCAAGTGGGCTTTCTGTTTTTTTTTTTTTTGTTTGCATTGCTGAGGGAAAATGGGCGTAACTTTCGGACTTTCGGTAAACGCCCACGTGCAAAAATGGAAATAATCCCCAAGTCGAATGCGTAATTCGCCAATTTATCACTAGCTCCACAGATGAAAGCGAGTGTGGGTTGATTTTCTGAGAAGATAGAGAGGGGGGGGGGGGGGGTGTCTCTCTTTCACTCTCGTTGCGGCACGTTTGGACGCCTCTTCAGTTCCATTATCGAATGCGTGGACTAATGAAGAATTATGTTCATAATTTCCAAATTTATCGCCGAGGCCCTCTTGACAACTTGTACTGTGATCATCATGGAGAAGCTGATGATGCTGGCTGTCTAACACTTAAGTGTGTCAAAATGTTGTCGCTGTGGCACAGTCACACACAAATTGCTGTGGCATGCAGGCGGCAGCACCCCTCCCCACACCAACAGCGTGTCAGTTACACACCGAGAGAGACAGAGAGAGAGAGAGAGAGAGAGAGAGGGAAAGGGAGGAAATGTACACACTTCGAAATATGTATATTATTTATATTTATGATGCCTCAAGTCAGTCGAAGCGAACTCATCCTAACTCAACCCAACTCGAAGTGAAGTCAACTGAAAGCAACTCCTCTCATTCGGTTCACAGTTCAAAAAGTCATTTCAAGTTTCTTGTTTCAACAAATTTCAAGTGAAAGTTGTTCAAATTTCTTCTGTGTCTGTTCCTCTGTCTACACCTCTGTCTGTCTCTGTCTCTGTGTCTGTTTCAGTGTCAGCCAGCTATTCATTTTCACTTAGTTTAAGTTCTCGCTTAGTATTAAATTACATTGTCAATCCTTTGCTCACTTCAATTCGAACACAGATGACACAACATTTTCCAGTAGCCGCATTTTTTTCCATTATTTTTAATTGGAAATATTTTTAGATAGTTTTATTTAGTGTTTGGCTTCACCGATTTCGACTTAGTTTTTAAGTGCTGCTGGAAAATTTATGTGGAAGCATATTAAATTTATACGTCTGCTCTTCATTACAGATTATATGCCGACCAAATTGTGTGTGTGGATTAGTCGTCGAATGGATTCGTATATATATACATGAACATATATATGTATTTTTTTGAGAGTCTCAAAAACTATTTGGGTAAGTTTCTGAACATTATGTTATGTGTTGGGTCAATTGGAAGTCAAGTTTATATAGCAGCAGTGTGCCAAACATGGCAAAGTAATGTAAATATTTTGATAAAAATGAATTAAAATTGGTATTAAGATCGAAATAGTACAGCTAATGAATTTTAATGCGCGTTTGATTACTCCTCCAATGGTAATTAAATTATAATTGCTGATGGAACTTGAGTTAACGATGTGATTAAAATTTAAAAATAGCTAAGCAAGCCAGCAAAGAATTTCACTCCATCCGATAATCAACTGAAAAGCAAATAAATGAGTTACAAATATAATTATTTCATAACGAACTCAACCTGCTCGAAGAACATTATTTCAAATGAAATTTCTGAGGCCAAGCAATTTGGGTATGACTAATCCTTAATTATAGTCACACATTTCAAGGTCGTGCATATCATTTATTATTATTATCATAATTTTTTATTTATTTTTACTTTTATTTTTTTGACAATAAAACAGGTTTCACATTAAATAAAATTCGTCGTGGGTAACGGCTAAGTACAAAGATAATTTATGGCAAAGAAAAAGTCGCATTTATTTTTAAGCTGAGCTCAGACATTCAAATGCCAAGCTCATTATACAAAAACAAAAAAAAACAAAAAAAATACAGAAATAATGTAATAATAACGCAACAATAAGCGATTTTCGTTTTCGAAAATTCATATAAGAGAAAACAATTTCCATAATGCACAAAATGTTGAGCTCAATTAGGCATAATTTGAAATTCAGCGAAACAGCTGAAAGACATTGCGAGATTCAGTTGAATTTGAATTTAGCTGCGCATGGAAATCGAATCTTTCGGATACATACGTTGACTGCAATGCTTGAGACACTTTTTTTTTGCATGCAACGGAGAGCGCCACAACATGTGGCAGCACCCAGATCCGCCGAACGAAAATGCCAACGAAATTTGAGGCCTTTTTTTGTTGCTGGCAACCCTTGTGGGAGGCACCACGCCCACCTTTCCCCACATGCAGCCTCCGAGTCGACGCCTGTTTGTTATTTACCGACAACCTTATGGCCACATGTCGGCGTCGTCAACGAAAAAATTGTCATCATAAACAACACTGCGCATAAAAAACCAAAAAAAAAAACAACAAAAAGGGGGAAAAAATATTTCTTACATTTCTGCCTTTTTGTTGTTGTTGTTGTTGTCGTTTTTGCTTATTTCCTTTGCTGTTTGTTGTTATTGTTGTTGTTGTTGTTGGCGAGCATGTGTGAAAAATAAGCAGTCGCTTGACTGTTGAGAGTTGAGTTCAGTTTGCCACAGTGTGTATAATGCGAGGGGCGTGGCAGCAGCTCGGAAAAGCCCCGCGACGTCTATTTAATGAAGTGCCATCCCAGGCAATTCCTCCCAACACAGCCTAGGGCCTAGGGCCTTTGTCAATTGTTGCGCTCTCCGTTTGCCACATGATGGCGGTGTGAATTTTCACATGAGTCTGTTGCAAGTCGAAATTGAAGTTTGGATTGCACAAAAAGAGCCGCTGTTGGGTTGTTTATCTTTGAATTTGGCCTAGCTGTTAGCTACAGACAAGTGAAGGTGGCTAAAATGAGTTTGGCCATTGAATATATCACCTAGACAACCAAGCCCCAAATTATTGTACAATCAAATTGGAATTTGGCAGACATTTTTGTATTTGCCGCGAGAGATCAGAGATCTCTTTAAAGCGTTTTGAACTTTAAATCAAGTTTGACTCTGCATCAGCTGTATCAATATCAAAATCGAGTGTTCACACACACACACACACACACACACACATGCACACTCACGCACACAATCATTGAAATATATACACACAGCTTTGGTAAAGCCTTGACAGGCAATTTGTTTAGCACGCAAATATTTGTTTTAATAATTTTTGTTGAAATTCCCGACATGTAATTGTCATTTTGTCAGACAAACAATAGGCTCAAGTCGCCGAACTTGGGGCCAGCTAAGACCAGCTCAAGACCCCACCCAGACCCCCAGCCTCGCCTTCCCGCCTCTCTCAGGCCAGCGAGTGTTAAGCTCTCCATTGTTTGCCTCTGCCACTTGGGGCAAGAAATGCGCAACGGCCGCATAAATAACATGAAATTAGCAGGCAAATATGTCAAGTCGCAGTAAAGTGGGCAAAAATACAACTCGAGAATAAATCTAGAAAACTTGTTTCTTTTTTTTCTCGAGTTGGCATCGAGAAACACCTGCGACACGTTGTTTGTTGTCTGTTGTCTTTTGTTTGTTGTCTGTTGTTTGTTGCCTGCTGTTTGTTGTTGTTGTTGCTATATTTTTGGTTCAAGTACTAAATCACCTGGCTGGTAAAAGTTTATTTTTATCTAATTTGAATTTATGCGCGTAGATCTCTTGCGCTAGATCAGAAACTCAAACTGGGAAACTGGTTTCCCCTCGTGATTTATGCCACACAGGTTAGAACTCGCCGCCAGATTGCCACCAAAGATATGGCAAATGCGTTGCGGCTTATTGAAAATGATATATATATGCTAGATATATATGACAGATACAGATACCCTGAAACATACGATGTGGTCACTATGTAAATAGTGTCATTGTGCTAAGCCCAAGTCCGTCTCATTAGCCCAAAAGGTAGCAACAGGTGCGACTCGGGGTTACGCTTCGGATTATTAAGCTGAGTGGCACTTGTTGAGTGTTTTGTTGTATTTCATCATCATCAGCATCATCATCATCTTCTTCTAGTTCATCGCTTTTCAAGTATTTAGATTGGTTTTCACATCAGCTTACAAATGTGTTGAAAGGCGAATGTTGAAGGAAAAGCCAAAATGCTGATAGCCAACGTTTGAATTGCTTCTTATGACAAGGGGATTAACGCAGGTGAAACTCATATAGAAAACGTGAGAGATCCATGAAATGGTTTAAGCTTGGGTTGCAGTGATTTTTTAATTTAATATTTACTAAATTAAGTATACTATTTAAAAAAATTAAAATCAAAGTTACCAATTAAACTATATAAGAATAAAAGTAAAATAATAATTATCGATATATTTAAAATAGTCAGTCAATTTAAATATGTAGACCAGACTAAATCAAAAACAAAGATTCGTAAAAAATGTTTCCTTTTATTGAATACAACTCAGTGTTAAGGATTTAGATGAAATATACAAAATGGAAGCCTGTTAATAGAACTAGATTTTATTTTGCTAAAAAACAAACAGAATTATTATTAAAATGTATTTAATGTATTTATTAAAAAAAAAAAACTCCCAAAAAGCCTTAATTATTTGATACAATATTTACCAATTTCGACACATCAGCCGCGCACTCATTCAACCAATCCACTGATTTTGAGGAATCTCTGTGGCAATAACAACAAGAGCAGCAGAGCTACTCGCACAATTCATAAAACTACAACGAACAACACAATAATCAACAGTGAGTGAAGTAATTGGAGCTCCAGCAGCGCCGAGCTTGTAAAATTCAGCAACAGAGAGCCGACCGGTGTGTGTGCCCTGTCTCTTCTGCGTTGTGGCAGCTGTGGGCTGAGTTTAAATATCGAATAAAAAAGAAATTCATCTTCATAAAACGAACGAACGAAAAAAAAAACCGGCAGCGGCAGTCGATGCAGCCAGAGACCGGCACAGAGACACAGACCCACACTGAGAGATAGTTTACTTGCGATAATCACACCAATCCAAAAAGCCTCCGTTGTCTCAGTTGCCTCCTTTCTCCCCCCCTCCACCACACACACACACACACGCACACTCCTCTCACAACACGTCGCATCGGCTCAACATGTAACGTCATAAACACTTGAAAAACTGTTCAAATTTGATGTACCACTTACAAGTCGAGCGGCGGCCGACTTCAGTTCTGTCTTAAATACCCTTACCTTGCCCAGGGTACTGCAAATTTCAAAGAAGCCAAGTCGGAGTTGGACGGAATGAACTCCCATATCAAGTAGAAACAATCGAAAGATTGATAATTGATATTACAACTTATATCTCATAGTCTGTTTTTGACTATGCACAACATTTCCCACATTCACATTTCAAACATTTCGTGATTCCATTATGGATATCCGTTGTTGTTATCGCTTGGCTCAATATTAAAACAGCTGATCGGCTTAATATTCCCTGTCTTTAATAAAACAGTTAATTAAATAAATAAATTAAAATAATAAGTAAATAAATACTAATTAATAAGAAATAATAAATAAAATAATAATTAAATAAATAGTAACCAATTCATAATTGATTCCATTTCTGTTATCATTTAGCATTTGATATTAATAAAATAATAAAAAATTAAATAAATCATAATTGAATTAAAAAAAGGTCTTCCTTTACTTGAAATATGAACTGCTGTTAATTACTATTCTCTTTAGATTTTGGCAAGAAAATGATCAACATCTGATTAGAAATCAAGTTCTTCTTTTTAAATAACTATCATTAATAATGGAATGCATATGTCAGCAGTCCTTTGGTTATTTAAAGAGCATGTAATCTTCCGCGTGCCCAGGAAAGTTCCATTTTCAGTGTTTTTCATTTTATTGGCAACGCTGGTTTGGTTTTGAGGCGGCTTCTTTTGGATTCGATATCTTGCCCCCTCATGCAGCAATTGCTTTGGCTCTGCTGTGATTCGGCTCGAAAATTACTTTAATGTGTTGTTGCACAGATTTTGGTTTTTATTCAGTTCGTTTTGTTGTTTTTTGTTTGACGATAGAGGCGTGAACCTGTTGAAATTCGTAGCCAGATACTTTGTTAAGACTTTCTTGCTGCCTGTTTGTTGTGGCCCAGCATCCGTTCTGGCCAACCCCAGGCCCATGGGCTATTTGGCTGTGTGTGTTTTGGGCCGGAGCTGAGCTGAGAGTTGGCCAACGCGCATTTTGATTGTTTTCTTAGCCCACATCAGCCATCAGCCCGATGAAACAACATAATCATTGGTTATTGCGCTTAGAACCTGTCGATTTACTTTTGGATGCCTATTTTGATTTTATTATGTATTCCATCCCATTTCTTCTTTTCTTGGCCGGCAGCTCGTCGACCTTAATCACATTTGAAAGTTATGAGCAATAGAGTTTAGCCTGTCATTTCTGCGATTTGTTAATTGCCGGTCTCTGTCAGAGAGCAGAGGCTGCTGCAGCTGCTTTCTGGATTTCTGGCCGGCTTTCTCATTTTCTCCTGCTGGACTGGAGAAGTACTTGGGATTTGTGTCTTACTTGTTGCGGGGTTCTGAGCTTGTTGGCTAATTGCCATATTAACCTATGGCCCCATGCTGTTGGCTGTTGGCTGATGGCTGATGGCTGATGGTGTTGATAATAATGAAGATAGCTGCGTGCTCGATTTGTAAGTGCTGCTTATTTGCAAGATTCAACTCGGCTCGACTGCTCGAAATTCTGGGCAAGTGAAAGTAATTAGTTGGCGTTGCCTCTGGGTGAAAGCTGAACCTTTAATTGTATTTATTTTTTCTCTGGCTACCCTATAATCAATCAACGCTCAGCATTCGCATGACTTTTGTCGAGGGGCCACCTGCGGTTTTTCTTCTCTCTCTTTTGCTTTTGGGTGTGTCTTGTTGGGGTGGTGAATTGGGTTTGGTTCGATCTGCAGCGAAAGTTATGTCCAATAGCTTCTGGGAAATCGTGTACGTGGTCTGTCCATCGATTATCGAAGCACTTAAGTAGAAGACCTCTTTATAAGATATCTAACTCATTTCCCACACTACTTCTCAATTATTTTCTATTCAAAATTCGTTTCTGATTTGCCAATTGTTGATGAGAGATAACAAATTATCTACAGCCGAAGATGTTTATAATTTATAGCCGATCACAACTTATCGTCTTGGTGAAATGCATTTAAGTCTAAAGCTACGCTTAAATCGCTTAACTGCCCCTTGGGCCTGATCCTGATTTCAAAGATGCCACCCAGTGAGACTTGCAGTAATTTGTCTCCCATCGCTCGCGCTCTCACGCTACAATGTTCCGATGTATGCATTAATATATATATATATATATATATATATAATATACATATGTATAAACTCTACCGGATAATAATCCTTGTACACCTTATGCCTTGTCCCTAAAACGAGAATCAACCCCCAGCACAGCATTCCGATGCGTTTCGCCGTAAACTGTGCCAGATCGTTCCAACTAACCAGGCAGCGATCGCGTGATTGCCTCCGTGCCAACCAACCGCAATATATATATAAATATTGCAACCGATCTGGATCAGCAGCGCACATATCCCGAAAAGAGAGAGCGAGCGGGAAGGGATGGGAAGGGAGGGGAAGGGGCCGGGTCTGGGGAACTGGGGCCAAGAAATGAACATCAAGCAGCGCTGATTGTCATAATTAAGGATGCTATGTGCTGGCACGCCAGACTCTGGGACAACGCAGACTGATGTGTTGCACTCGAGGCACTTGCAAAACCAACAGATAACCGTAAGAACAAGTTTCGAGAGCTGCACAACAGCAAAAAGAAAAAAGAAAAAGAAAAGAGCCGAAGACGAAGACGAAGACAAAGCTTCCGGTGCCGGCTGTGCTGGTTTTTTTTCTCTTGCCTCAGCAGCAGATTCAAGATCAGCCGCAACATCTCATAATTGCAGCTAAGCAAAATTATATACCACGAAGCAGCAGGCCGAGATCTCGACAGATCTCAGCACATACATAACATAACGCATGTGTCATCCTCAAAGAGCAAGGGGGGTGGCGGTGGGTGAGGAGGCAGCTCTTCACTCCACTCTGTGCCCCCATCGGCTGTGGCTCTGTGACTGTGTAAATATGCCAGCGGTGCAGAGATCTTCGCTCAGCTGCGAGCCTCACAACAATTACTCGACTCTCTTGTGGCTGTGATTGTGGTTGTGAATGTGGTGCGGTGGCTACGGCAAGCTGTGGCCTGCACTCGAGACAAATGTACATCATTCATCAAATTAAAAGTTCAACACTGTTGCAGTTGCCTGTCAGTTGCCGTGAGGCAACCTTCGAGCACAGGTAGCTCAAACAAATGATGAGATAACAAGTAGCGAATTATTGAAGAAAAAATGGTTTTATGAATTATGAATACCAATGGAGCTTATAGCATAATTATTTAAAGAATCAAATTAAGAATGGATATCACTTTAATTATTAATTTTTAACACAAATATTAATTACCAAAAAGCGGTTTGTTCAAAGAGTGTCTCGTTATTTAAAAGTAAGCTTAAGTTAGTAGCGCTTGAAAGAAGATGAATAAACATAAAACATGTTTTTGGAGGTACCCAGTCAGACTAAAAATAAAAAAGAAAATATTATACACAATAAATTGTAATAAAGTTCTCATAAAATAAATCCACACAATTCAAATTATTTATATTCTTTTATTTAATATTAACTAATATCAGTCCACACAGAAATATATAAAAGTAAAATAAAAATACAATTAAAATTACATTTTAATGCTCTTGGAATTTTAATTAAAATATAAAAAGAATTGATAGTTTTGTAAATTTTGCTCTTATTAATTAAAATTAAAATCGAGAGCTTAAGTATTCTAAATATTATATTTCACATTATCTAATTTTATTCATTTATTCCATTTTGTATTTTTGGTGGGACTATACACCAAGCGCCTTTCTCAAGGCTGCGTGTTGGTCTGGAGCGACCCTCGCTCAAGACCAGCATAGTGAGACTACCGCAAGGCAGAGTGACTGACTGACAGAACAACTGTTGTCGTTGCGGCTGGTTTGTGGCTGGTGCAGTTGCTGTTGCTGTTGATGTTGCTGTTGCTGGCCCTGCTCTATTTTACAGCCGGTCTTCAGTTGGGGGTCTGGGACTGCCAATCATTGGCTTGGTCTGACGTCTGCTGCTGTTGCTCATCTTTGGACTCCATTCACTCAAACATCAAGTGAAGTGGCTCCGCTCGCTCCTCTCAGCGCTCCCAGTGCTCATCCGTAGCCAGTGCCCCGACTCCGGCCACTTGTTGGCATTGCGAGTTAAGAGCAGCCCCAGCCCAACCCCAGCAGCAGACCCCAGGCCACTGCTTATTAAGAGAGCTTTTCAACTTGAACGGTTTCCTGGGCCACTTTAATATAATCTATACACATAAGCATATATACAGACATACGTCCATATGTATATTTAAAATGCTGAGCAAGTGACCGCAAGTCCAACTTTTACCCCTTGGCCCCATCCCTCCATCATTTGTTGCTGCATGTATTTTAAAATAGCGCTTATGAGCTTAGACGGCTTAAGAAATTTTATTGGTTATTAGTTTGTTGCCAGAATTTATGTCCCTTTGCCGGGCTTTTCCGGTCGATCCCAAAGTTTTCCCAACGTTCGGCTAAGACTTGAGAAATCAAAGCATCTAATGAGCTTAGCACGTGTTGGTCATCCATTTCAACCCCTGCCCCTCGTCTGCTCCGAGTTAGTTGCAGCTTGTGTCTCGGTTAACTGTCTAGTGTCCATTTGCTGCTCAGTTCGAATGTTGTTATTTTTGTTGTGACTTTAAAGTTTAATTGCTTTTGGGTTGTGTTTACGAACATGCCAGAGAGAGCTTGTGTGTTTTTGGGGTTTTGTATTTATGATGCCAATAGTCGAATGTGCAAAAGGCGCCTTAGGGCATGGCTTTTGCATTTGTGGCCAGTTTCTATTTGAAGTTATGGCTTTAACTTGAAATTGTTTTCGATAGCAGTTGTAGTAGTACACAACTGACTTGAAATATTTGGTGAGTTTTCATTTACTTTTCAAAGTGATAAATCGCCGCGAACCTAAATAGTGTATATGAATGATTTTTTTGCTCTAGAGTAATGGTGTACCATTTCTAATTAAATATCTGGATTATTGCCCACTATTTTAGCAAATTCGCATTTGAAATGAATTTCCTGCAATGCCAAAACAATAAAACAACTTTTGCATGCAATTCTGTTAGTGGAATTTCCACAACATTTAGCTTCAAAACTATTCAAAACTTACAACAATTTACATTAGCAAATGCAACCGAACTGACCACAAAAAGCTGTTCAGAGTTTTGCTATTGTTTTTTTTTAATGTTTTGTCTGCATCGTTCTACTTATTTCCTTCTAATAATTTGCACTTCGCTGTTGGCTAAACTTCTGAACCAGGATTCAGTTACTGCCAGAGAGAATTCCCTTTCGTTAACAAATTTTCGATTGGGGGTCGAAAGGCGAAAATTGGTTGTTGGTAGTAGAGGAATGGAGTCACTTTTGTACAGCAGATGCGGGGGAGGTGAGATTGTTTGGTTTAAATTACGTGCGTTGCAGAATAGTTCAATAGCAACGGCCCCAAAAGAAAGCCACAGACAGGCATCCAACAGATACGCGCCAGCTTGCTGAAATATTGCAAAAATACTGAGATACCATTGCGTTGCAGCTACGGAGAAAAGCGAGTTGAGGCAACAAAAAAGCAAAAAAGCCAAACGGATATAGGAATAACAAGAACTACAGCAACAACACTGCATGGACTTTTTATTTACATTGGATAGTACAGTGAATACAACTACCAGAGCACACACACTGGAGCAGTATGTGGCAGGAAAAGCACACATTGAAAATATTTCCCGTAGCGCTTACGGCTTTTTGGCCTGACACTCCACATAAGTTATTATTTGCACTGGCAATGAGCAGGAGGAGGGTTGAACCTGGCTATGAGGGGGGTGGACAGGATGTATAGCTCCAGTTTGCCAGTCAATTGTGCTGCGGCCCCTTGCCAAGTTATTTTTTGTTGTACTTGTTGTTGTTCTTGTTGTTGTTGTTGTTGTTGTTGACTTGGCTGTGTCTGTGACTCTGACTTCGACTCTGCATCTATATCTGTATTTGTATCGGTATCTGTCGCTGGGTTTCTTTTTTTGTCGCCCGCCTTTCAATACAACTTTCATGGGCCACCGCTTTAATCTGAGGCGGTTGTTCAATTAGTTTCGCAAATAAGAGGGGTAAGCCAGCTGAAGTTGCACATTTTTTGCATTCAGGGCTTGCGTTATTAAATACAGATTAAAATAAAAACTTACTTCATAACTTATACTTTTCAAAACCGCGATTCTAGCCAATTTTACTTACATTGGTAGGAAATAGTTTAATACAAAGACCACTTAACATTAAGCCCCGCATAAATATAATTGATTGCATTTCAAGCAAACATTAATTAAGCTTCAACACCTCTTTAATTCACTTGCTGGAATCATAACATCTATCAATTCAATTTCAGAAGACTTCAACGATTTTTTTTCAATTAATAATTATTATATTACTTTTTCTAGAACACCTCACATCCATTGCGAGTTGATTTGAGCTTTATTTATGTAGAAGTGATTTCCATCCTTTAAAATTACAATTATTCCCTTATCAACATCGCCTCACCACTGCCCATCCCTTGGGGGAGAAGACTACAAATCCTTGGTGCTCCCTTCCTATCTCAACTCCCCGATTTGCTGCTACGCTAACCTAACCTAACCAAGCATCAACTTCAAAGAACACGTGTCAGAAGCAATTTATGATTATTTTGAAAATTACCGCTTTTTATCTAATAACATATAAAAAAAGATAAATACGTTTTTGCAGCCTTGTAATTTAGATAAATTAAGAATGACTTTACTTGAAGCCTAGAGTGAAAATTATACAATTATTTGCTGCTTGTTGGCTTTAACAAATAAACCCCTTTCAAATCTAAAACTGTTTTGACTGAATCGATTATATATATGTAAGAAATCAGGTAATTAAAATGTGAAATCAAATTGTCTTTAGGAATACGGTGTCCATTCTATTCGCTGCTGCTCTGTTTAAGTCAAAATTGATTTTCTGCTTTTCGGGTTTTCCGCATTGTTTTTATCACTAAATCTCAAGCTCATCTCTTGCTACTCGTCCATTGTATTGTTTTTTTGCTAGTTCGAGTTGGGTTTTGTTTGGCACTCCTCTGCTGGTAAATAATGGTTAGTTTTTGATTTCGAACAATAATTCAATGGCACAGCAGAGCAGCAAACTGAGGAGAAAAGTATCTGTGAGCTGATCGCAGAGCAATGCGGGGCAAGTAGTCAATTTGGTGGCGCTTTGCTGACCATGTTTGGGTGGCCCCAACTAGAAACGATGCGACGCCTCCTTCAGTGACTATCTTGTGGCACTGGAAAGCCGCACGCGTTTCTATTGTTGCTGTTGCTGTTGTTGTTGTTGTTGTTGTTGGTGGTGGTATTGGCCATAAAAAGCAAGACAAGTTCGAGAGAGCGACGCGTTGCCAGGCTGTCGTCGTCTGAGTCGCTTCTTGGCCGGGCCTGTCAGTTGAAGCTGTTAGATACAATTACAGTTAGCTGGCTGAAGATACAGATATACCGAGACTGAGACTGAGACTGAGACTGGGATTGAGACTGAGACTGAGACTGAGACTGAGATATAGTACTGTAACTACAGCTACACACGTAGTGTCGAGTTTGGCGGCATTCTCAGTGCCTTTTGATGTCTAGTTGCCCCTCCGGCTTCTGCTTCACAGCCATGTGCGGTTTCCATCTGCAGATTTTATGCTATTTGTTTGTGTGTTTGTGTGTATCTGATACAAATGCCTGTAAGCCGAGGCACAGTACAGAGCAAGTCGAAGCCAGATTTTATTGTTTCAAATGTAAACTTTCTGCTTTGATTTGCTTATCGTGCTTAGCCCGTATCTGTTGCCAAATCTGCCTGCTCAGTTTGTGCAACTGGAGATACGTTGACTCAGTTGGCCAGTTACCCCCTGGCGTCGCATCGCACAATTTGCTACATATTCAAATAGCTGAAGCGTGTGAATCATCAGATACGTTTATATATATTTATATATATACATATACACCTATCATACCTGCGCATTGAGCTGCGACAAGTGTTTTCGGTCTGTGGAAAATTGCATAATTGCCATGCTCCGTGGTCAAACCATATAATCGCTGAATGATTCATCGGCTTAAGCAATTTCCAGCTTGCAACTGATGTGACCTCAGAGATATGCGGATTGAGGACCAAGCGTGAAGTAAACTGAAAAGCGTTCTTCTTGTGCTGCTGGAATCGATACATAGAAAATATTGATCTGATTCAGAATATACAAGCATATAAATCTGTTTTGAATAACTACCATGATACCATAAATGATAGTATCTGTACATAATATGTACATATATGGAATAATTACAGCATGATTCGGTTGGATTTGTTGCGTTGTAATCAAATTGTAATTGCAAATGATTATATGGCAACTATATTATCTTACAAACTTATGAAAAACAAAATTAGATTTATAGTAATAGAAACCACCATCGCAAGGCACAATAATAAACATTGCTATAAAAAATATAAGAATCTGAGCTAAAGCGAAATACGAGGATGAACGTAAAATTAATAACATTGGAGAATCATATTTGAGTCTTATTTCTTTTAAATAAGACTCAAAGATTCTGTTCCCGGGCAACTGTAATAATATTTATGTCATTTTGCTGTTGATACAAGATGAAGTGAATGCTTCCATTTCATTTAAATTGAAGATATTTACATGAGTACTGAAATGGAATCGTTGCTAATCGCCTTAAGGGCTGTAAATATTGTCAAAGGAAACAGTTCTTAACTTACTTCTGCGCAAAATCAATTGATATCTTATTTATAAAGTGAATGTGACTGCCACACGTATCAGGTCTAGGCTGCCCGGGGGAGGAGGAGGGGGAGGAGGCAAGCTGGAGGTGAAGAAGGGAGAGCCATGCCCACTAAGAGCTTTGGGTAGCCGAAACCGGCAAGTTCTAAGCACTAGACAAACAAGACGCAGCACAAAGATGAGCTGGGTGCAGCCTCGCAACGAAGTAAACAAACAAGACCATAAATAAATTATTTACATTGGCCCCATCGTCGAAGACACGGGCGGGTGCGGGGGCGGGGGCGGTGCGTTTGACTACGCAACTAGGCAGCTGAGGAGGTGGCAAATATATATTTTGTTCTTTCTTGTATTTTTTTGCAAAATCAACAAAACTGAAATGACAAAAAGGCAAAAGGGCAGTCGGCTTGCGAAAGCTGACAATGGCATCACCAGACCAGGCAGACTCGGACCCTCAACACGGTACATGGAACATGGAACATTATCAAGGCAAACAGAGGCATAATGGACGCGCATAATGGAGTAGTCTGGACTGGGCAGCACAAAATAAAAAGACTATGGAACAACTAATAGTGCCAGCAAAAAAAAAACAGAAAAAAAAAACAGAAAAAAGAAGCAAAATCCCGGCTAGAAGGCAATGTGTGTGGTCTGAGCGGTGGCGAAATTAAATGAGGCGAGGAAATGAACGGAGGAGCATTTGGTATATGAAAGGGAATAGGAAATAGCCCCAGGACTGGCTCATTGCGATAATAAATAAATAAACAAATAGCCACAGCGGTGCTTGGCTCCCATCGATTTGACTTACGGACTTAGGGGCATATGCAAAAGAAGAAGAGATTACCAACAGCCATAAATACATCAGCAGAACAAGGCGTGGCTGGGTGGGGTGTCTGGGTGACTGGGCTTAAATGGTAAAGCTATCACAGTTGAACATTAAAGGACATTAATGCAAGCGGGATGATTTGCATTTGCATCGAGATTATAGCATTAATTGATCTGGGAAATAAACAATTAGTTTAGCATCATTAATGAGCGTAATTAAACACAAATCCGAATGTTTCACTGAGGAGATTTGCTAAATTGAACATTTACTTAATTCCGAAGACTTCATATTAATTATAATACACGTTTGCAAAGTCAGTTAAGTCATTAACAAATTGAAAACATTTTGCACTCTCTCAAAAAAAAACAAAAATCAATACAAAATTAATGGCAAACAAGTTAGAATGCTGCAGTCGAGTAAGGTCGACTACGAGATACCCTGAACCCAGCTGTTAAATATATTATTTTAATTTGAAGGCCAAATTTCGTATTAAAAATCAGTGCGCACTCAAATCAAAGCATGAATGGAAAGTCTCTCAATTCAATCGATTAACATTATTAATATATTATTATTTTAAATGAATTGATGGATAAGAACTATATTCCAAATTTGAAGTCTGTAGTTCTTAGTCTCCTAGTCCCTGAAATGGATAATAAAGAATATATTTTAAGTGTTCTGCGATGCTTCCTTCAGCCTGTTGCATTATTTTCCGGGGAACCATTATACCCATTTCGGGGTATATGTGTTCAGGGTATCAAAATATTAGTTTGAATACGAAATGGAAATCGAAACACGTAAATTTCCGTGCTAGACTGAATATTATAATAATTATTTCGAACAGCTCGTTATCTGATTCGTGTCTCTGTTGTTTCCTCGAACGCAGCTATATGCGCATCAGCACCCAATTAACCTTTGAAATAAATTTTAAAATATAATCGGTAAAATACATTTATTATTTTTGCGTCGTGCTTATCAATAAAAAAATGCACGCCTCTCATTCCAAGCTGTTCACAATCAGAGCCCAATAATAAATGTGTTTGCATGCTTGCACATTATATAATTACGCTAAACGTTGTGGGCTTTTATTTTAGATTGATTTTGAATTTTATATTTTGTATTCACTTACTTAAGAGTGAAAAATGCACACAATTTATTTGGTCAAAGCCAGCATTTTTCAATTTTTTTCCAATGCTGTTTCTTTGATTTTGTGTAAACGTTGCTGGTTGCTTATTAAATATGCAAATCACTTTGCGTTTAAAATGTTGTACAACTTAAATATGCAGCTTACAAAAGACCGAACTAGTTAGCCATCAACATTTTATAAAATTGACCAAATTTTTGCATAATATACCAAAAGCTTTTCGAACCACAATTTTCAACAAATTGACGGACTGACTGAGTATTTTTTTTTATTTTTCTGTCCGCTAGATTATATGGTCATAATAAATGAGAGCGACCCGGGATTGTGACCTTAATGGGCTACACTTGGTTAGGACAACCCAACCACCCCGATCCCTCTATCCCCGGTGAAAGCGTGTCTAATCAAATTTGAATATGCGTCTGCCAGTTGCAGTTTCCAACGGACAATTTCAATAACAACATTAACAATTTCAGATTTGCTTCTGATGATGTCATTAGCTTACCCAGTTTTTTGGATGCACTGACCCAAATTGTTTATTTATTGAAATTGCTTTTTATTTCAATAATAAAGAACATACGTGTGAGAGGGAAAGAGATGCAGATGTTATAGATTTTTGTCTGCAATCAAATCGTCCATTTTGCCTCAATTATTATTTAATTTCAGTTGCAATTTATGGGCAGCTTAATTTGTCACAGCATGTTGTTATTGTCACTGTTGCTGTTGTTGTTGTTGTTGTTGGCACTGATTGGGGAATTGCTTATTGGATATCACTGCAAAGGTCACAGCCAGGCCAGTTTGTCATACGACACTGATTTGTGTGTGCTCGACCGGACAGCGCTCAAGATTCATTTCGATTGAGGTTAGCTAGAAATGGACACAAAAAGAAAGTCAATCGATTCTTCAAGGCTCTGTTTTTGTCTATGGCAATTGAATGAATATTGAAAGAGACTCAAAAAATGTTTAAGACGGCTTTAGTTCAGTTGAAAATTGCACGAGCGCTCACCATTTTCATAGAGTTTTTAAATGAAGTCATTCGGACAACTAAACACAGAGGATCCCTCCACAAATTCGCTATTTGTGAATGGAAGCCGTAATGTCTTAGTCAAAGTCACATTAGCCAGTGCTTCAAAAAGGGCAGATGAATATACGCTTAATTATTAGATCTTGAAACCTGGAACAAATATATTTAGAGGAGTATGATAGAGTTGTTACGTACATTAGCAGACAGAAGGAAAATACTGCGTATATATTCCTGATCAGCATGAATAGCCGATGTAACCAAATCTGTCAGCTCCTCAGTGATTCCGAGAGCTAAGGACTAAACATGTTGAGTATAAGTTTATTTATCGATAAGAATCGATTACCGTTTGCAAAAGTCAATATAAAAAAAAATATATGTACAAATTTTATCGATAAACTACACAGGGTGTTGTGTGTCTGTGTGTGTGTGTGTGTGTGTGTGTGTGTGTGTGTATGCTTTGTGTGTGTGCATATGTGCTAATAGTCGAGCTCTCTCGAACAGAACATTCTCACTTAATTGCTCGTTAGCCTTTAGCCAGTAAACATTTCATTTTCTTCAAGTCTTTTGGCACATCCATTGAAAATGAAAGAAGCAAAACTTTGAGTACTCCCCACTCACGCTCAGCTTTAGTCCAACAACCTTGTAGAAGCTTAGCCCAGATTTTACATAGCACACACATGTATACATATGCACACACGCACACACACACACACACACACACACATACATATATATATAGCTCTGTCCTAACATAAATCAGTATAAATTACCTAAGGCAACGCAATTTATGCACGCACTTTGTGAACTTAAAAACGTTTTGTGTGCTGTTTTTCTGATGTGCCGCCCTCGTCTGTGCCCCTTCCCCGCCCGTGCCATGTAATGTTGCCACCGGATGGGCCACCGGAGGGGCGCCACCAATGCGTTCACAAATTGTGAGTGCGTATTCCCCAAGTTTGTTTACATTTTCGATGGTTTGTTGTAATTGCTCAGTGTAATTTATGCGAGCGGCGGCCCAAAGTCAATGTCGGGCCAACACCAACATCAACACCAATAACAACAGCAACAACAACATCAGCAACAATATGAAAGAAAAAAGCGAAACGAGCAACGAAAACCTAGAAAAACTTACCGACTCCAAGTGTAAACAGAGTCTGGCCTGGCGACAGACACGGAAAACCGTTTATCTGAGCAAATGTATCTCAAGGCAGTAATTACAATTTATTGTTGGTAATTATGCAATTTCGTGCAGGGCGACAGATACGAGTAGTTAGCAGACTGCGAGTCTGCATCCAAGATAGCTCACACTCTGAGGCTGACAATCCAAGTGCGTGTACATACTATTTATATACACTCAGAGAAAGAAGATGCAGATTCGTTTTACTTTTGGCGCTAAGGCCAACTCTGCTGAATATTCAGAAAGTATATTTCTAAAATTCAGAGTCTCAATTTGAGTTTAAATACTTATTGAATTTAAGACGGCAGCTGAACTCTAATATAAAAGTTGAAACAATAAATTGCGTAAATTGTTTCTATAAATTATTTCAAATTTCTCTGAGTGTATGTACGCATCTGTGTGTATATGTATCTATGTGCGTGCCTAGGTCAGTTGGTTGTTGGTTGCCACTGCGAACCTTCTGCGTTTTGCATGCGTGCGCATTTAAATGAGTCTGTAGCTGAAAAATGCATTTGAAGCCACTTTGCAAGCTGTTTGCTTTCATGCGGACTTGCACCACTCAATGTGGGTAAGCACGCAGCCGGCTGAATGGACAAGGTGGAGTGGGGGGGGGGGGGGGGAGAACAGCTGCTAGCACTTTTATTGACGGCCTGTTAGCTCTAGCGGTGGGTGGAGTAGAGGGATAGGGAGAGGGAGAGGGAGGCGGGAGGGGAGTAGAGGGAGCCCATTGCATGCTGCATGCAAGGAATTATGATTGCTGCTACGACTCTTTGCTGCCTATAGCCGGTTCATCTGGCACTCAGCAAAGAAAGTTAAGCTGTGAACGGCAAGAGCTAGTTAAGACATGCTCTCTCACGAACCATGCAACATGCAACAACTGTAAGCTGTTTGATCGTCTGAAACTCTCTTGTGTGTGTGTGCATGTGTGTGTGTGCTTGCAACAATGTTTGTCACTTCCTGTCCACGCATTGGGACCTATTTTTGTGTCAACTTCATGGCCTAAAACACGCATTTCCTGTGGCTTTTATGATTTGTATAAAAGAGCAAGTTAAACTGAATAATAGGGAAACATGTCGACAGCCCGACAAAAATTCTTCAATCGGTTTTGAGGGAAGAGCTATTGATTTAGAAAGGGGCGCACTTGATCTAACTAGTTCGCAGTAAGTGCTCCCCAATAATAATATAGTAATAATAATAATAATAACAATAATAATAGTTAGAATAATTGAGAATCATCGTCTCAGGAAGCGAGTGAGTTAAATGAAGTGATCTCTTCAAGACCATCAATCCTAATTGATAAAAAGTACTATCTCATTCCCAATTAAATTTGCCGTCCATCTAAATCACATTAGTTGCATGTTTAGATCACTTATTCACCACAAACCCCTCAAGGTATTTCCGTTAAAAAATTGAAAATTTAAATTTAATTCGCGGCAAAAAAAGCAACGCAGCTTCATCAGCAGCATTAGATTGCACATATTCAAATTATCTTTGGCACTACTTCTTTTTTTCTGTATTGTTTGGCGAGCGCAAAAAATGGCATTAAAATAAAAATAGCAAAGTGTTGGACCAGTAAACAATGACAGGAAATACGTTTGGCTAACTGAGCAAACGCAATGGAGGCGCAACATATAAAAAAATTAGAAAAAAAACAGAGGGAAAAACTGGAAATCATCGTTGCCGGCGCTGGAACCCGGTGGTACATCATTAACATACATTTGAAAACGCAAATTCCTACCGTGCTGCAATGCCTTGTGTCTCTTGTCTCTCGTCTCTCGTCTCTTGCCACTTGCCGCTTGCCAGTTGCCTTTGGTTGCCAGCGTTTTTCGCTCTGCCCCTTTTGGGTGATAATGTGGTTTGGGCTCTGTGGCCGCCGCATAAAATTTGTAAGTATGTTAGACTTGTCACTTGCACACTTCATGCCCATATTTGTCACATTTGCGCCATGTTCGCATGGGTTCGGGTTTGGGTTTGGACTCGTCTGCCCAGACACAGAGACAGACGCAGGATGGCCCGCGGCACAGCGTCCGGCGCTGGTCCTACATGGGTCCTAGTCCTCCTGGCTCCAGTTGTCAGTAACATTGTCGTGGCTGCTGCTCGTTAGTTGCGCATCTGATTTGCCCAACTACGACGACAACGACAACGACATGGAAATTTCGCTCGCTCTACGTTTTGTTTGTGCGCGCACCTCCTAGTCTCA
The DNA here is from genome assembly GCA_037043625.1 of Drosophila melanocephala. Classification (NCBI taxonomy): domain Eukaryota; kingdom Metazoa; phylum Arthropoda; class Insecta; order Diptera; family Drosophilidae; genus Drosophila; species Drosophila melanocephala. The sequence continues at coordinate 2,123,534 of JBAMBD010000751.1, forward strand.
TTTGTGGGGTACATTATTTCATCTAAACAGTTGACAACTAAAGCGCTCTTGGTGTTGTCAACAGAGATACATTATGTTTACTTAAAGGCTTTCAAGCAGCCCACATTTATAGGGTATCTTGTCGTCTGTCAGCAGCACAATAGCATACGGACTTGTTTTATTATTTTGCCAGCTGCTGTTGCGGTTGCTGCTGCTGCTGCTGCTGCCGTTAGCCATATTTGTATGAATAAATGCGTATTTAAGCACATACTTACAACACTTGCCATGTACATATGAAACAGAAGCAGGAACAGACACAGAACCTTCCCCATTATCAGCTCCTATCCGCGCATCCCCAGCTCTCCACTCAGCTCTCATCCACGTCGCAGGCTCTTCAAGCGCGCATTTTGCATTTTCCTGTGCGCTTTTCCATTTTTACATCTTTTACTGTTGCGGTTTTTCTCGTTGTCACTTTATGGTTCTTAGGTGGAGTCTGCTCAATTTTAAATTTTCCTCAGTTTTTCCAACCAAATAATATTAACGAAAAAACGTTTTTTGCAATTAATTCAAATGTAAAATTGCATGTGCAGAAGTTAATTGAATATCGAAATTGTATTCATGCTTGTTTGAGTGGAAATCAGGCCATCAATATGTATCTAATTAAAAATAATAAATGCACTTGACAAGCTAAGAAATATGTTAGCTATATTATCACAAATATGAAATTTAAATGTTGTACATTATTTGCAACAAAATGAAATTTGCGGCAAAAAATTTCATTATTTATTTTTGTAATTTTAATTTAAAAAATTATTATATTTATTTCTGATTGGTAGGCAAAGTGGACAGCAAAACTAAAACACTGTTTATGCATCGGTGAGAAAAGTCGCTTTACCGGATTTCATAGATTCAATTGAACCATTAAAATATTAACATAAATAATTTAAAAATGTTGAGTGCAAGCGAACATTTAATTTATTTTGAATGCAGGTCGAAGCTCGTCATAAATTGTTGGCATCAAACTGTGACATTATTAACAATTTACCACTGCCGCAGCTGCAATTTGTTGTTGCCTTAATAATTTATATATTTTTTTCTCTACATATTCGTATCATTGCAGGCTCTACAACAACAACAACAACAACAACGACAACAAAATGAATAACATTCAAATGTAATATGTTTGACAACAAAGTTCCGGCATTGAAATTGAAATTAACAAAACAAATGCTTTAAATTGAAACGGCAACTACGCAGAGAGAAGAGGGGAAAGTCAACCGCATTTTGAATTTTTAATGAGCTTCAAAAAGTGTTAAATGTTGATGACGTCACCGCTGCCGCTGCCGCTGCCTCTGCTTCTGCCACTGTCGCCGTCAGCTTCGATTAATCAACATTGCTGAAAAGTCAATTAAAGGTAATCAAATCGAAACTGATTCCATTACAAAACCACCTAAAACACAAACAATTTTAATAATAATGGTTTATGTTGTCACCAATTCCATTTGCCAACTCCATTTATTAGTTCGGCATGCAAATGTCGCATTGCGGTTTTTAACGCCTGCAAATGGCAAGCAACGCGCGTTTTTTGTCGCTCTTAGCTAAGGCAATCAGTTCAGGGTGAGGCCTAACCAAGAAACATGATATTTTGGTTATTTATATTTTTCAACTTATCGATTTTGAAGTTAATTAACTGAATTTGAGTGCATATTTCTGTCGCCTTTTTTATATCGCTACAAGACTTGACATATGAGAAATTGTCGCGAGTGAAGTTGTTGTAAGAACTGAGGAATTTCCAATTGACTAGGGGGACAGCTAATAATTGTCCGCATACCGAGAATATTTATCTACAGTTTTTCTTAACGCCTTTAACTTTGAGCACGTCTACGAAGCGCCAAAGAATTCGATGCGTTTTTGTGCAGTTTTCTGCGAGCAGTCCGCGATGTGTTTTGGACGCGCTACTCGAGTTGGTCTTCCGCATTTGTGCAACGCCAACGTTATTGCCCCAAGGGCCATTGGCCCCGCTCGGTCTGCAATTGTGTGATAAATTCAACAGCTGCCGTTGCAATCGCGCCTCTCCATGCGATTCTCAAACAGATGACTTTCACATGCCGCCGTGTCTGCAACACGCTCCACGCTCCACTTGAGCTGGCAATGCGTAACTTAATTAATTCCAGAGCGTAGCTGTGTATTGTAAACAACACAGATCTTCAGTTTGTCAACTTTCTTCATTAATTTAATTACTGCTTTCAATTGAAGCAGCAGCAGCAGCAGTAGCAGCAGCAGCAGCAGCAGCAGTAGCAGTAGCAGCATAGAACAATGCGTTGCAAGTGCATAAATCAATTGATTTGGGTCAACCCCTCGCCATTCTGATTACCGATTGCCAGTCCCCCCCACAATGCAGCCTTGCAAATAATGTTCTAACTTCAAAGCACTCAACTAGCAATGAGCAATGAGCAGCGAGCAACTTGCAACCAGCAGCGAGCAGCTTGCAGCTTGCAACTGGCAGGCACATTTCACATTTGAAGCGGAGAGGCACATCATTCATTCACTTAAACACTTGTACATCTGTTCGTTTATCAATTATTGTTTGGTATGCACCACTTGAGAGTCGCTCGTAGGTCGCCAAAGTCTCGGCGACGTTTTCCACAGCACAGTTGACCGACTTTGAGTTATTGTTGTTTCTATTGTTGTTGCGTTGTGTGTTTGATTTTCATTAAGTCGCTCCCTTGTGCCATTCAGTGCACACAATCCCCAGCTGCCAACTCTCAACTGGCAACTTGCTACTTGCAGCTTGCAGCTTGCGGCACAGTTGCAATTATTTGCGTCATTAAACCAGCGACCATTGCCGGCATTGGGTTACTTTCAGAACCCTTTGCGTGATTTATATTACTTCCAGTTTTAGAGTCACTAAAGATTTTCAATTGAGTTGCAGTTGCAGTTCGCAACTTGCAGCTGCAACATTAACAATTTGCAATGAGCGTCTGTCCCCAAACCAAACAGCACGTAGCCAAAAGCCAAACGAGCTTAAAGGGTTCAGTTGCTGCTTTTGGCAAACAAACTTTTTTTTCGTACATTTTTTGGAAAATAGTTAGCAGATTAATGTGTTAGTTTTAATTCTGCTAGAGTATTAATTGAAATAGAGTTGCAACTAAGAACATTTGAGTTTCTTTGGCTTTATAAATTATATTTTATTTTAGTGAAATGTGTAAGACATATTCAGATTAAAATTGGATTTTTTTATTATCGCTTTCGGCAATAGTTGCTTCGTGATTGATTGATAGATAGATTGGTAGATAAGCCAAGACTCCAATTTATTTATTTTCAATACCCAACTGCTTAACTACTGAAACCGAAAAACCGAAACTTTATTAAAATGGAATATTAGAAATTATTTTGTGATTTAATTCAAACCCACGCCGCTGGCAAAGCACATTTTTCGCAATTTTCACATGCCATGAATACAATCTCATATTAGTCTGTTACTCACTTTCTTTTGGTCTTTAGCATTCATTATTAAATTAATTAAATTCTTGCGCTTCAATTAAAATCTTATTAAGTCCTCGCCGGCCTATCCGTCGCTCTCCCCCTCCCTCTCCCTCTTGAACAATGAATAATGCCACGAGGAGTGGCCGTCTGGCGAATTGTTCGGCAGCATCTTTCAAAGCTTTCTTATTCACACTTGGGCATGCGTTGCACACAGGGTCGAGAACAGGAACAGGACCAGGGAACAAGCTGCTGCGCCTGGCAAATGCCTTATGCCTGTCCTCGCCGCCTTACCCCTTGCTGCCCCCAATCCGAGCCGATCCCTTGCTACACATTTTTCAAACAATATGTGTGTGTATTTAATAAAATAGTCCTGGTAAAAAGGGCGCCTCTACGTACCTTGTTGGCCCTTGTTGTTGTGTGAGTTGTGAGTTGCCTCGTTTGTGCTCTGTTTGAGTGCGAATTGGTAAAGTTGCCGCACTTGTCGTAGTTGTTGTTGTCGTTGCTGCTCCTGTTGCACATATTGCTGCTGCATTTTTCGCATAAATTTCGCCTTTGCACTTAGCTCATGTCGGCTTCCAGACAGGGTCTTTAAATGAGTCTACCCTCCTCCCTCTCTCTCTCTCTCTCGCCCTCTCTCTCCATCTTTGTCTGTCTGTCTCTCGTTTTCTCTGTGTCCAGGTCGGTGCATGAACAATGGTTCTGTTTAAAGCAAAAACCTTGACTGTGCTCGATCTCTGGCTCCCCTAAAGTGAAGAGAGGGCAATACAGAGCAGGGGGAGGCTTGAATTGGATGTCGGTCGTGGGCAAAAGTTTTGTGCAAATTATGAATGCGAACATTATGGGACATTTGAATGCGCAGTGAGTGATGACAGTAAACGCATTCAGCTAATAATAATAAGTGCATTTCTCATATAATGTGAGAGGCTGGAAAACTTCAGTTAGTAAGAACAATTATTCTCCACCTAACAATTATTTTGAATGTGCAATGACGCATTCTTTCTTGGGTATCTTAATTGTCAGTTTTAAGTACAAGTATTTCTAATAATAAAACCAACTTATAGCCTATTTTTCACTATGCATATCATTTCATACATTCACATTCTTAACTGGACTCCGTTGTGGTTAACGTGTGAGTGGCAAAATTGCAGTTTGATTTAAATAATTTTGCATTCAATGGTTCTTTTTAATAATCTTTACGAAATGAATAATAGAACAATTAGTTCAAATAAAGACAGACAATAACCACTTTTCTGCAAACAGCCCAATTAATAAAGATTAGAAAGGGTTTCATTTCTATTTTGCTTAATTGAATATCAAAAGAAGCGCTTACCTTTCTCCAATTTTCTGCTGTTTGTGAAATTGATATTGCCATACTTTTCGTAAAACGAAAATTCGATAAATCATTGAAAAACACAAAATACTCTAGGCGAATTTCTAACATTCGCAACATACTTATACGAATGCTGTATGTCCCTTAGGGGAAAAAACATAATTTACATACTGCTGAATTGAAGAAATCTTTGGCTGATTTGTATATTTCCGAACAGACTTAAAGCTTTCGAACTCAGCGCTTGGGGCTTGTAATATTAATAATGATCAGATCCGGTCAAAAGTTGTCTAAGCTTAAAGCTCCTTTCATCGCCTGTCGCTTTCTTCGTTCTTTCTTTCTTCTCTCTCGCCCTTCCCCAAGGCGAGTCGATTGTTCAGTTGCCTGACCTGCATTGCCACCCACAGCTTGGGGTTGCCGCTCGAGTGCGATGGCCAACTAAATCACCGCAACTGTGCAACTAAATTTCAAGCGCACTAAATTTCGCTGCAACTAAGAGCGACTCCGAGCATGTGGCGAAACTTGTTTGCCGAGCTGCCATGCCAGCTGCCCCTTTGGATTCATGTCTACCTGCACTCAGGAAAAATCAGTCTGAATTTTAGAAGTTCGCCATACTTTGGGAGCAACGTGTTCCTTTAATTTATGTTTCCGACTTTCTAAAAACCTGAGTTCTTATTTATTTAATTTCATAGTGGATTTTTCTAACATTTTAAAATAATAGAAGATATAGAAGAATTTTTCTGTTACTTAAACATAAGTATTTTAATATTTCACATATATGCAAACACGCAGTTCAACTTAGTTTATAAAAATTCATTTACCTTCATTTGAAAAGACTTCGAATTTTATGGACATCCCAAGGCCCTTCGACTTATTTTCCTCGGAGCTACTCGGCCTCTGAAGCAGAGGCATTTTTTAATAATGGAAAATATCTCAGAAAAATAAAAAGAACCATATTTTTGGGATTGTCGATTTAGGACGAGCTCCTTCTTATACTTGGAAAATATTTATAAAAGCAACGAATGCCTTCTAATATTTAGGTCGACTTACTAAATTTCATTTTTTTTCTGAGTGTGCTACGTGGCAACAAGGCTCTTTGGCTGCCGTCGTTCTGGTCCTTTTGTAATTTCCTTGCCGTGCAATTTTCGCCATTTTGTGGCGCACTTTGCGCCCGCCGCGATTTGCAAAGATTTATGGCGCTCGACATGGCGGCGGTCAGCGCTTGGCAAGCTCTACTTAGTGTGTCTCCCTCTCTCTCTTTCTTTGTCTTTGTCTTTGCCCGTGTCGGTTTGCTTTGCCAGCTTGTTGCAGTTGCAGCATTCGCGAGTTGAGTCAGCTCAGCAGCAACAAATGCTGCCTTCTAATGCCTGCCAGCATTGTCGCAAAAGCAACCTAAGCCTTTGGCCAACTGGTGCTGGCTGTAAATCCTTTACGCGCTTTTACATTCTCGTTTTCATTTTGCTGGTTTCTAAATTTCCCTACTTACTGCTTAATTCAAACACAAATCCGATCTGCTTGCTGACTTTTGTCGATAAGCAGCCAAAATGAAGCAAAACTTGGCAAAGTTCCCAAGTGCAAAAAACCAACAAAAAAATAATTTCGCCGCATAGCAATGGAAATTTAATTTGATAGCCTTATGCAGCAAATTGTGTGCTTCAAATTGAAACAAATTTGCTTAACTCAGCTCAAATTAGGATAATTGAGTTCTTGAGGCTTATGTTTCTACAGAATTGCAATTTTTAACTCGCTCACATTGTAAACATGCTCTGAAAAATGTCTGGCCCTAATACATTACTAACAACGAAATGTGCTTACTTTTAATAGAGACATGTTATCTTTTTCCAAATGATGGAAAACAATATTATCTTCGTTCTCTGTTTCTTTTTTCTTTCCTTCTCATCTCATCTCATCTGGGCTTTCTTTTGCTCAACACAAGTTTTCTTTTTCTCCTGCTTTGCTTGCATATTTAGGCCATATTAAGTGTAACTCTCCAACCTTAGATGCATATATGTATGGCATGGCTTATCTCCTTGGAGTTCTACTGCTTGCCTTGCCCCCACTTTGTTCCACTTGGAATTTATAGTTCCACTTTAATCCGCTCTGAGGATAAACATTGTAATAAAATGAAAAAAAAGTGTTGTTGCTGCTCGCCTTAATTTTCAACTCTGCTGCACTAAACGCTTTTCCGAATCCATGGCAAATCTCCAGCCGTGCAGGGTTTATGTTCGACAAGCTCCTGCGATGCCACACGCGCGTTTATCAAATGCCACGCAGCGGGGGCAAGTAGCGAGAATGGGGTAGGGGGTGTCCTGTGCCAAAATGTGTCAGTATATTACAGCGGAAGTACATAGCTAGTTTTCCGTTGGCCATATAAATTTGCTTAAGACATATAACATGGATCAATGGCCCGGATTTATTGTCTGCCACACATAAGTTGCCTTGGCTTTAAAACTGAGACTGAAACCGACTAAACAGTTCTAGGAATGCGTTTGGCAAGGTCGCCGGGTACATTTTTTTTGTACCTACTTTTTGGCCTGTCGCCGTTTTATGGGCATGCGTCCAAAAAAAACGACTGAAAACCAACAGAAAAAAGTTATGGCAAAGATGGCGACGTCGTCTAGCCCGCACCTCTGTGGAGGATTCGGTTCTCTTGCTCAAGAGGGCCTCGACTCTGCCGTCTGCTTGCGGTCGTTTATATGTAAAGTATTTGGGTTTACTTTATGACTGCTTTGGGTATTACTCTTTACTTTCTTGCCATGCCAATTCGGCTGCCTTTCTCCTCTCCAACTGCCGACCCCGTCGAGCCGTCTTCTTGCCTCTCCTTGGCGAGCAGTCAAAGTTTTTGGCGTGGCTGTAAAAACAAAAAGACGGTGCTAGGAATTATGCCATAAAAGCGTCGTCGTCATCGTCGTCGTCGTCGTCGTCGTCGTCGTCGTCGTCGTAGTGCTAACGCTACCAAATTTTTGGCTAACACAACTGGCCCGTCGTCGCTTAGCTGGTCGCAATGTTCAAGGGAGCCATAAAATACTTTTTGTGCAGCTAAAGCGCTCTTCGTCGCACTGCAATGGAGTGAGAGATTACGGCTTTCACAAAAATTACAAAAGTTGTCAGAAACAGAAACAGAAACAAACCAACAAACAAGCTAAACGCAGTCGCAACTCCCTTAAACCACACTTTGGGTTAGCTTAAGAGCACATTTAAGCATGCTAAGTAAACCAAAATTGATCTAAATAGCTACAAAGATCCCTCAGAATTATGGCAATTTTTTGTGTAATGTCGATATAGCCACATCAAAGTCTGCCAGTATATGCCAGGTTCATTTGTCACAGTTCATAGGTCGACTTGTCTGTTACAAGTCGAGTTTTTTGTTTTTAATATCGCCGCCCTGTCGAAAACGTTGTTTTATTTTTTATTTTTATTTTATTTTTTATTTATTTTATTTTTCTTTTTACAAAAAATCAATGACTGATTGATGTTGATTTCTGGGATCGAGTACCACGCAAATATGTGTGCATGTTCTTCATGTGAAAAGCAACAAATATTCATTCAATATAAATTCTCAATAAGCTTCGTGGTTACTCTTACAAATCAGCAGAAACTCAAGTATTCTAAGGAAATACACCCACAGAACGCTCTTCAGCAGCAGCTTCAACCACAGCTCCAAATTTAAATTCAAATCAATTGCTAGACAAACTTGCAAGGCTATCCGCAATTCACAAGCAGCAAGCTGCAAGTTGCTGGTTGCTGGTTGCTGGTTTGCTGGTTGCAAGATTACCATTACCGAAAATTGAAGTACATGTGTGACGACGATGGCTGCATTGCAATTGTAAAGCAGACCCGCTGTTTTCTCGTTACACCAAGCCGAAAGAGGGCATTGTTTCGTTTTCTATTTCACAGACGACTGACTGCCTCCATCCATCGACTTTCACTGGCACACACACACACCCACACACACACACACACACACACACACAAACAGAGCCTTCAGTACACTGATTGGGGTTTTTTTACCCCGAACCCAATAAAAATGGGTAAAAAGGGTATAATTGTCTTGTGTCAATGTATGTAACATGCAGAAGGAAGCAACTCCGACCCCCGAAAGTATATACATTCTTGATCAGGACGAACAGCCGAGTCGATATAGCCATGTCCGTCTGCATGAACACTATAAGAGCTAAAGACAAACTTGAAATATAAGTACTTGTATACCATTGGCAGAACAAGCTTGCGACAACTGGCTCCGTTTCTCGAATATTGAAATAAAAGCCACAAATACAAAGGAAACTTATTCTAAATATTACATGATATGCATAAGCATATTATTGAACAACTGGACAAATTCATAATTTTATCATGTGTATATGCGGTGCCCTAGTTTTTGTGCTCTTCAGTGAATGTGCTGACATAAGAATTGAGAGCAGTTGCAGTCCTGCTTACATTTGAGCAAGCAAAACTTTTGATTTGGCCATAAGTATAGAACGTATTTAACAGCTGGAGTCAGGGTATATCGCAGTCGAGCTCACTCGACTCCAGCATTTTGACTTGTTTCTTCTGCTTCTGCATCTGCTCGCTGGCAAGTGCTCCAAATACCGCGCCCATCTTTGCAGCGTGCGTGAGTTTCTCGTTCTGGTTCTCGTTCTCTTTCTATTGTTGCTCGTGTTGTTGTTTGCAGAGCATTGCAAATATTTGACTGTGCTTGTTTAGCAACACAAAGTATCTAACAGATGCACACGCGGAGCTCGACTCCAAACTGCTGAAACTGTAAACTGTGCAAATAGTGAAGGAGTGGGGAGGGAGCCTGGGGTGGGAGCGAGGGCGGGAGTTTCTCAGCGCAAACTGTGCCAAAAGACGTATGGCGCAAAGCAGGATAAATTTGCCAAGTTTATCATAGCCAAATGTGGGCGACGGGGTTGGGGTAGAGCACGGGGATAGGGGGAAGGGGCTTGGGGGAGCGTGATACGTTGGCAAAACATGAGGCAAAGCATGAGCATAAAATATTGTCAGCGATATTTTAACGCGCACTCAAGCGAAAATGTCATATAAATAACACCAGGGGGTTGGTTGGGGCAAGGGACAAGGCGAGGGCTGCAATCATCCTGAACGCCTCCCCTCCCCCCGTACAAGGAGAGGAGCAGCGAATATGGAAAATGGGTTTTGGGTTTTTCTCTGCTATTGGCTGGCGTCACTTTGAAATATTAAACATTTGGCAAAGAACAGCAAGCCCGCTTGAAGTTTATTGCTAACGTTGTTGGCCACAAAGAGGGGCAGTGCGAGGCGGGGGCGGTGCGGGGCGTGCTGACAGTTAGTGGAAATTGGAGAAGCTCAAAGATGGCTAAGAAATTAATAAATCGAGCAAAGCAAGAGTTGTGGACAAGCGGAACGATACCATTTAAAGCTCAGCAGCTTCCAAAATAAAACTCTATGCAAGACTGAAATGAATCGAAAAACTAGAGGAAACTCATCGCAACTCATCGCAACTCTTCGCAACTCTCTCGCTCTCTCTCTCTCTCTCTCTGTCTCTCTCTGTCTCTGTCTCTCGCCGCTGTCGTATTAAATACGAAACATGCATTTATTTAGCAATTTCCCGGCAATGGGAAAACAAAAGAAAAACTGTTGGAAAAGTACTTTTTTTTGGCCGTAGTTTGGCAAATTTTCAAAAACTCACCCAACTAAACAATAAGCACCAACAATAAAGCGGGCAGCCAACAAAAAACGGAACTCATAGCGCAAAGCGAAAGCAAAGCTTGCCCAGCAGCCGGCGCAGCAACAAACCAAACTCTGCCAGGATGGGCCAGGGTGCGGGGCCAAGGACTACGGCGGAACCAGACAGACACATACAATAAAAGAGTTTTGCCTCTTTGCCTTTTTCTATTTTGTGGGGCATGGCCGCAAGGCTACATAGCCACAGCCACAGTTGAACTGACAGCCAAACATTTATAACAATAGTCAGTTGGTGGGAGTTGGGGTTGCTGGCCGGCCGGGTCGGACCTGGACCTGGACTCGGACTTGCACCCGGCGACGGACACTGGCAGAACTAATAAATGAGTTCAGCAGCAGGCAGCAGTCGAAAAAGATTTGTCCGACGCCCGTAAACCAAATAAAAAGCAAAAAAAAATAAGAAATCTCAGCGCTCATGGCGGTGGCTAGCTATAAAATATTTAGAGCATACTTCGGAGCGACAGACACGTCAGCTGCTGGGGAGAAGGGAAATGGGAGGGGTCTAGGTCTGGGACTGGGACTGGGACTATGACTGGGTGACAATTTAAATGGCGTTGACTAAAGACTGAGGTTAGAGCTGAAACTGAATTTGCTTATGACTGACCAAGGGGAAGCTTAAAGTCTGCTGATTGAGATAAAACGAGTAGTTTGTGAAATACGTAAAGAATGAACGGATAGGCTCAACCCGCCGAATATAACATACGCTAACAGACCCGATCTTAGTATAATATATTTATTTTTTCAAAAGCATTTTAAAATTAAAATATGCTTATGCAAATTATAGAAACAAAACAAACATATGAGTTCGCTTGCTTTAATGGATAATAACTCGTTAATCCTAAAAGACTCTTTATATGGTTAGGATCTGCTGGAAAAGCATAGTGTTTTTTATACAGGCACTGATCTGCCTAGTATTACGCATAAGTCAACATAATTAATATAATAATAATGTATTTATTTTGTTCAGTATGCAAGTAATTACTGAGTTGTGATTCAAAATACATTTTTTCTTATTACTTAATTAAGTATCTTTTACAAAGGCCTTCGGCTGATTCTAAATAAATGCGCCCTCTCTTGAACAAATATGGATTTCTTTAAGCTTTATGGATTGGTCTGATCAAAAAGGATAGTGTGAAGTCCACTTGAGTAGAAAATGTGTCCGGGAGTCTCTTTTAGCTGACCTTTTACCAACAGAGTTCGACAACACATGTTGGCTTGTGGAGCACCTGGAGCGATTCTTTGCTGACAATGTTGGTTTAGGCCAGGTTGCAGCTGGCTTGTGCCCGGGAGTAAGCGACTCCTCGACCCCAAGAAGAGTGTCTGCTAAACGTTCACATTTGTTGGGGCTAAGCCAACAGCTTTGAGCAAGTTTGGGTCATGTCTGGATGCCTTCTGCTCTGGGCCATTTAAGAGACTGGTCTGCAGATTGTTTTAGCCATTTAGCAGCATTTCACAATTCACATTTCAGTAATTTAAATTTAATTTTCCCAGCATGTGTTGACTGACTGCCTAAGCAGCTGCCACCCGCATGAGGTGCACATAAATGGAGCAGCCAACTACTCGACTGGTCGAGGACTGGTGGACAGATCCTTGCCCGCTTTCCTTGATTTTTATTTTGCGAATCTGCTTTCAGTTTGTTGTTTGTCTTGTGTGTTTCTTGTGTGTTTAACGGTTCGCTTCGTCTTTCTGGCTCCGAGTTGAGCTGCCAAAAACAACAAAAAAACCAACAAAAAACAAAAAGTGAGTCGCAGTCTCAACAAGTCGCTTTATGGCATATGCATGATAATGATGAGAGACTGCAGTCTCACCGAGGACCCGTCGTTCCATTTCTGTGGCGTTGTTTCATATGATTGTGCCGCTGAGTCGCTGCCGGGTGTTTATGTGATATTTACATAATAAAAACGAGAGTCTGGCGAATTGTTGTTTGGAGCCGAGTCTCGCTGCTCGTCCCGAGAGTTTGCTGCCAGCCCTTATCCGTTATCCTTTTTGGCGCAACATAAACAGCACAAAGCCATCACTCGTCCCCAATGCCACCACCACACCACCACAGCACCTCAACGATGCCGTCACCCATCCTGAAATATGACCCACATCTATGATTATTTTCATGACGCCTTCGGGGCCGAACCATTTCCAACTCGAGCAATGCGTAAAGTTGAAAAATATGAAAAAGCCAAAGCCAAATTGTGTGAGGGGGCGTGGCCGACTGGTTGGGTTTCTGTTTTGTATACTGTGTGGGGCTGGGCAAAAACAAAAGCAACAACAACAACAAAATGTTGTGTTTCCCCCTTTTTGTGTTTTATTTATTTGATAGAGCACTTGGGGTTGCGCCTTGTGCCCACATCCTAGCTGGCATCCTTGAACTTCTGGCAGTTGTGCGCTAAATTAAGTTTCCTTTTGCTCCCGAACTGATAAATGTCCCCAAAGCATACAAAGTGCAAGTTGTTTTTCAAGTTTCGACCAAAACTATGAGCCATATCTTCGGACCCCGCTTTGCCCGGCTTTAGGGAGCTGCCCTCGCCTGGACATTCACTGGGCTTCCACTTTGGGGACTTTCAAGCTGCCACAAAGGGTTGGGTCAGTTGCAAAAAAAAAGAAGAAAAATGAATTCGATAAGAGGGGCAGGGGCACAAGGCAAGGCTAAAGCAATTTGTGTGTCAGAGTGCTTTGGCTTAAACTGGACTCTTTAATTCTGTTGCAAATTAAAGAATACAATTAAATTTACCTCTGGCTTCCAAATTTCTTTCTTTGTGGAACCAAATTCAGCACTTTGCATTTTTCTTGACTATACATCTTCTTTAAGGGGTTTTACAATATAAAAACTGAATTTATATTTGAACAATGTGCATTGCAGCTAAGCAGATATAAAATTCTATGGAAATGGAAATCATTTGAATTGTACTATTTTCAGAGTAGGAGCAGTATTAGCAATCTGGTTTTAAGATTGAGCAATTGGGACACGACCAATGCAGAAAATATTATGGATCTGCAGCCATAAAGCAAGAAATCTGGCAACATTTATTTAGATTTTTTAACCAGCTGAAATGTTACTTTTAATGACAATTTATTTGTAGTATTAATAATAGCAATAGTAACGTTAGGTAACTGTTTTAATGTCTTGATTAATCAAGTCAAATATCATTGAAGATTCGATTCAACCGAATATAAATGAAAAGTGTTGTAATCTGAAAAGTAAGATTTGTTTGTCCGAATTCTGTCAATCTTACTTTAAGACGAAAAAGGAAAACGAAATAAGAATATCAGATTAGTATTGTAGACATTGCCAGCTTGAAGTAAGACTTTAAAATGGACCAGATCTGCTAAAAGCAACTATTGCCAGCTTCGCATTGGAAATAGCCACTAATGTGAATGCTCTTCCTAATGTCGTTGCCGTAGCCACTTAAATTGTCTTCATTTGTTTACTGTCGGACAAAGAATACGAAATAGAGATACAGATACAGAGATACAGATAGAGAGACGGCTACAGGGAAAATAATGCACAAAACTAGCGATTAACTTGCCGGGTTGCCAACGAGGTATCCGAATGCTGCAGCTGCCAAATCCAATGAAAATCCAAAAGCCAAGTAATTTTGAACTCTAATGGAAAATCAATTTAAAGCGCACATACTAACCCCTCCCCGCCTCTTCTTCCACCCCTTTTCCATTCTCTTTGCAGGCTAAACAGCAGACAGAACGCCACGAATGTCGGACGCCAAATACGAAAGCCATTGGCAAACTTGGCTAAAACGTATTTAACCCAACATAAAAGCGAGCGAGAAGGAAGAGCGACTGAGTCGGAGAGAGAGAGAGAGACAGAGAAGGTTAGAGAGAGAGAGAGAGAAGGATAGAGAGGAGCAGCTGCACTGAGGTCCATCAGACAGCAAAAGCAACTAACCAAACGGACCACACCACAGACTAGGGAGACTAGGGCTCCAGAGGGGCTTGTCCAGCCGCAGACAGAGCCAGGTCACCAACACAGACAGAGACAAAAGACACACAGAGAGAGGGAGAGTGTGAGAGAGAGAGCGAGAGAGAGAGGACAGTGGGCACATAATGAGCAGACGACGGTCATCGGCAATGGCAATTACCATGTCGCCGTCATCGTTGCTGTCGTTAGTGGTGCTCCTGCTGCCGTTGCTGGCACCGACAAATGGCCTGGCAAATTGTCCCAACGGTTGTGAATGCGATGACGAAACACTGAAAGTCAACTGTGGTGAGGGCGCACTGGATGTGCTGCCCATTGCCCTGAATCCATCCATACAGCGGCTGGTCATTAAGAACAACAAGCTGAAGACCATTGACTCATCGATGCAGTTTTATTCGCAACTGACGTTCCTTGATCTGTCCTACAATGATATGGTCACGATACCGGAACGATCCTTCCTATATCATGCCAAGCTGCTCGAGCTGCATCTGAATCACAACAAGATTGGCCAGGTGACGAACAAAACGTTTATGGGCCTCAGCACGATAACTGTGCTCAATCTGCGTGGCAATCTGATTGCCGAGCTGGACTATCGCACTTTCTCGCCCATGGTGAAGCTGGTCGAGCTGAACCTCGGCCAGAATCGCATCAGTCACATTGATCCGCATGCCCTGGACGGACTACGAGATTTGAGTATACTCTATCTGGATGACAATACGCTGACAACGGTGCCCGCAGAGATAACATTCCAGGCGCTGCCCAGTTTGGCCGAGCTCTATCTGGGCACCAATTCGTTTATGACCATTCCGGGAGGCGCCTTCAAGGATCTCAAGACTCTGACGCGCCTGGATTTGCGCGGGGCGGGCTTGCACAACATATCGGCGGATGCGTTGGCAGGCTTGGAGCGCATACGCTCTCTGGATCTGTCCGACAACAGCTTGCAGGCGGTGCCCACAGCTGCACTGCAGCATCTGGCGCGACTGGAGCAGCTGTCGCTGGGACAAAACGTTTTCGAAGTGATTGGAACGGGTGCCTTTGCGGGTTTGCGTGAGTTGCGCCAGCTGAATATCACCGGAGCACCGCGCTTGCGTCGTGTGGAGAGCGGCGCCTTCACGGACAATGCCAACTTGGAGCACCTGAATCTGTCGGCCAACAAGCAGCTGAACGAGCTGCATGCAAATACCTTTGGGGGATTCCCGCATCTCAGCAGTGTTGTGCTCAAGGAGAATCAACTGAGCTCGCTCCCGGAGAATCTATTCCCCTGGTCGGATCTGCAGACGCTGGATGTGTCCGACAATCCCTTCGTCTGCGACTGCCAGCTGATGTGGCTGCGCAATCTGCTCATCAGCAAGAATGCCAGCAACCAATACGCTCCCGTTATCTGCGCCTATCCGGCTAATTTGAGGGAATTGCCCCTCACACAGCTCTCCGAGCCGCTCCTGGGCTGCACTCACGGTGCGGCTAACAACCAGAAGATCATCATGGTCACCCTGGTGGGCTGTGCCGCCCTGATCACTACCTTGGGCCTGATGATCTATGCGTTCCGTCGTCGCATTGGCGAACTGTTCAAGGGTCACTCTGCGCTGGGGCGCAAGGAGCGCGAATATCAGAAGACATTCTCCGATGAGGACTACATGACGCGACCGCCAGCACCGGGCTGTGTCGGTGGTGTGCATCCCGGCTCGGGGTATCCCTGTCCGAGCAGCTACAATGCAACACAGTATTTGGGCAGTCGGCCGATACCCGTCACCGAGCTATAGCTAGAAGTTCCACCCCCACCTCAGCTGCGGGGTCGGGGTGGTGCCCCAACCAGTCATGGAGCATCGCTACAGCAACTCCAGATCGTGCCCAGCGCTGTCGACGCGCATGCTCCGTTCGCCCAACTCAGTCACATTCACTACATGACCAACAATCCACTAACCACTGCATCAGCAGCATCAGCAGCAGCCGCAACAACAACTCCCCGCTCCCATCACTCGCAACAGGATATGCGACTGTTGGCCAATGGCAAGGCACTCGGCTGAATGCCTCGCTGCCACGCCACATGGCTGGGCGGCAGTGTGGGGTGCAGGAGAGCACTCTGTCGCACTACAGCCAACCGGTGGGCATTCGCCTCACCCAGGATCACTTCAACCACAATGGTGGCGTCTATGCCAAGCCCTGCGATGCGACGACCGACCCGGGCTATATCCACAATAATTCGCACTATTCGCTGCCGCTGGATCACGATATGCCGCCCAGTCCCACGCCCACTCCGCCGCCGCCGGCGTTGCCGTTGCGCAACGGATTAGGCATGGCTCTGGTGCATGGCAACACGACTGGCAGGCGTTCGTTCAACAGCAGCAGCAGCAGCAACAATAACAACAATGTGGCAACGCTGTCAAACAATAATCACAATGGTCTAGTGTTGGCTAACGGCTGCAGCGGCATCAACAACAACAACGGCAGCCTGCGTCGCTATCACTGATACACGCTTAAGTCGTGCGGCACTCTTTGCCGCAGCAGCAAGTTGCAGCCGCACACAGCGGACATTGAGTTGCATCACTTCTACAAGGGTTGAATCCGGTTGCATTGTGTTATTATTGTGAACTATGCATTATTTAATATTTATGTGTATGTATATTTTTAGTTAATCTTATTCAAGCGTGCAGCGATCTGTATAAATTAGCATTTAGCTGAGAAGAATTGCTGAATTGCAGGCGGACATGTAAATAGGTACAGCTTGACACTGTTTACCAACACTGTTTGACAAATCCCCACAAGTCACCTGCTGCATTTCTTTTCTTCGCATCCAGTGATTTAACTAATAAGTTTTGCTTACAATTTTCAAATTCGTGTAAATAATTAAATGCTATGCACAAATTAAGGAATACAAAAACACAAAAACCCTAAAAAGGAATCAATTTGTATACAATTAATTTACGCTTCTAAGCACAAGTCATTAAAAATATATATGTATTTAGTATAAAATATTGCAATAAAAAACATAAAATATACAAATATATCTATTAAAAAAATCAAAATACAATTGCAAAATGAATATGAAAAAATATATTTAAAAAGAACAAACAATATCTAAGCTAAACACACTTAAAAAGAAATGCATACAAATTATAAGTAAAAATCATATATAACAAACAAGCAAAACAAAAAAAAAACGATTTTTATAGCTAATAAATTCCAAATAAATAGACAGAGGAGGTAAACGTAAATTACTTATCGAAATAATAAATAATGAAAAACTTTATGAAAGGCATCAAAATAGTAACAATTATACAAACTACACAATATTCATAAGGATGGTACTACAAATTGACACAATATGAATACGAAAGCAATTTATGCAGTAGATAAATACGAATATAAAATATGTGTAAATAAAAAGTGTATGCTGGAACAAATTTAATCTTCTGTTGTTTTTTATATGGCCATTTGGCTGATTGGTTTCTCGTTTTTATTCACATTTTAATTATTATTATTCTTTTTATCATCGTTTCACATTTTTTGTCGAGTGGCGCTTTTGAATAGTTGTACATATTTAACAATTTAATGGAACAAAATGCAAAACACATACAAGGGAGTTAATCGTAACCTAAAACTAAACGGGCAAACGAAAGAAAAGAAAAGAAAATTATTGTAATTGAAAAACTTATTCAAACGTAAATTTATATTCATATTTCATAAAGCGACAAATCTCTCATCTAGTTATATACATACATTGAAATAAATAAATTAAATTTCATAGATTCTAAGCAAATTACAAGGGACACGAATAGTTACAAAAAAACGAAAACAAAACAAAAGTTAAACAAGGTGACAAGAATTAAGAAAAGTATAAGGAAATCAACCAAAAATATGATCATATTCTACTATTGTACGAGTACTACAAAATGCTATTAAGGTAGACGAAGATAACAAATTATAAAATACCATACAAGGAATTTCCATATACATCTACACGTATTTACGTAGGAAGGATGTCAAATGAAACATAAGATTGCAAACTGTTCAAGAACTAGAAGATAAAATCAAATAAACAACAAATTTAACATATTAAATGAAACACTTGTTTATTTTCTATAAGAGCTATTTAAAAAAAAGCATAGTCTTAACGGGTTTGAACCTATTTGCCTGCAAGTAAGTACATAGGTATTTATTTATTAAATTTATAATAATCAAATGTAGTTTTCTAAAAATTTTATATTTAAAAATGTTTATTTATATATATAAATTCAGCAAATCACTTCATTAGTTTTATTTATATATTTTAGGCGTTCAATCATATATATATTTCGAATTACTTCCTATAATTGATCAATTTATCATATTAAAATAAAAATTGAGCTGCAAAGGAAATTGTGTAAATCAACAACATAAACTATTAGTCTGGGCTCTAAGGTCCTAGCATAGTGAAGCAACATACCTAAAAAGTATAAGTGACTTATTTAAAGTAAGCCTTTATGAAATAATCTCACTTAACTAACTGCTTTTGGTAGACAGGGGCAAACTAAATAATAATTAATTACATATAAATGTAAGAGATCCACCAGAGTTGTCAGACGTTTGATAGTCGAGAAGAAAAGCGAGTCAAAGAGTGTTAATAAAAAATAAGAAACAGTTGTGACAGTAGTTTCTTAATTAACACATTTCACAAATTACAATACAAATAATATATTTATTGAAATAATCTACATATATGGATATATATTGTTGCAGCTGAGGTGAGCCTTCTCACAAGCAAATCTGGCTACATTCGTACTGTACAGAAACCCCCATGCACCCTTTGAGCACATAATATTAAATAAGAAATAATTAATGAATATTCGACTTTCTTTAATTATACTGAGTAACACTCTATTTACTTAGCCAACATAATTGAGTTTCTCAAAAATATATAGTCTTCATTGAAATATCAATAAATATGTTCGAATAAATAATTGAGTGACATTCCAAGAGCAGAATTACCTTTGACACATTGAACGATATACTACGAATTAGCATTTGAAAATAATGCAAAACTAATTGTTTGTTTCTTTGACTAGTATGCAAAATGTCATAGTTGTGATATTTGGACAGTTGTGTATATATATATATATGTACATATCATCATCAGCGAAATATTGTAATTTTGTCTATATATAGAAATTCGTAAGTTAGTCACATGGCACGTAGCTATTTTGTCACCTGACAACTTGACGAGTCTTACACAAATGTCTAAAAATGCATAAAAGATGAAATAAATAAATAAATGCATAAATATATATACAGTAGGCAACTGCTCAGTGTGCAGTATAAATAAATCATTTAAAATGTTGTTTACTTTTTGCTCAACAATTTATTTTATTTAGTCATGTTAATTTATTTACGTCCGGAGAGCATGTGGTAGCGTGGCCGAGCGGTCTAAGGCGCTGGTTTAAGGCACCAGTCTCCTCGGAGGCGTGGGTTCGAATCCCACCGCTGCCAAGTGAGAATTTATTTTATATAAATTAATTTTTAATGTATTATTTTTTTTATATAACATTTTATAATTTTGAGAAAGTGATAAACAATTGGCGAACAGTATGCAAACTGCTTATTTAACTCCATCTGTCAAGATTTGCCAGCTGTTTGTCAACACTGGCAAGTGGCATACCTAAACGCTCTTTTATGTAATTTGCGTAGCAACAGCGACATGTTGGCACTCATCTGCATAATTTAATTACATTTAACAATAACAAAACAAGCGCACTCACACACACATGCATACGTACGCAAACACACACGCACACACACAACGCGCGTGCTGCGTTTTGTGCTAATAAGTGTGAGGCGCGAGAGAGGAGAGAAGCAAGTAACTCTCTCTCCCTCTCTTTCTCTTTCTCTGTCTCACTAGCTGCAGTTGCCATGTTACTTGTCAAGCAGCACACAACGGCCATCAACAACAACAACAACAACAACAACAACAGCAACAAGAACAACAACAACAAGGAAAAATCTCAAGTACACAACGCGACGAGGGACGGCTGGCATAAACAGTTACACATTTGCATGACACGCCGCCTCCTTCTGCGCCCCCGAAAGCTCCCTCAGGTGTTTCGTACTGTTGTGTTATTGTTCTTGTTGTTCTTGTTGTTGTTTCTGCATATGCGACATTAGCGCACGCAAACAACGTGCACACAATTAGAAGAATTAACAGTAGTTAAGCTGGCAGCAACTTGTCGGCAAGAAGTGCTGCGGGTGCACCGAAAAGGAATGAATGAAAGGAAAGTAGAAGTGGAAGTGGATAAGGAGCTGCTGGTGCACCTAGTGCTGCTGCAGGCATTTTCTGTTGTTGTTGTTTCAGCAATGCTTGTAATTTAGTTTGGTTTGTAGATTGGTCCAGGGAAGGGGGAAGGAGGGGGGCGGAGGGGAGGAAGGAAAAACAGTGCGTTGCACTTTTCGCATAGTTTTCGACTTGTGTGCAGCCTGTCGTCTGCCAGGACCCACTTGTGCACGGCGCACGGGGTGGCAGGTTGGAGGGCTATTCTGCGGCAACTTATTGGCCACAACATGCCAACTTATTAGGCAAGAGCGCAAAAGTTATAAATTGTTTTACGAGGCGCACATTGTTGCGGGTATAAATATGAGAGCATAACATAAGCCATAAGGCAAAGCAAGCCAAGAACTTCGACTGCAACGCCAGACAGCGGATCCAAAGACTGCCGGGGAGTGTGCAACAAAAGTTCCATCTCATCCAAATATGTCAGTATGTATATATCTTTACGATGAGTTTAATGTTTAGTTAAGTAATTGTCCCCTCAAGTCGGAAACGTATTTTGAGCTCAGGTGTTAACTAAATTGCTAATCAGTTTAAATTAAATATTTAAAATTGAATAAGGACTTTCAACAACTAATAATTTAATTTATAATAATTTAATAAATAATTTAGGCAAGGCATTCACTTAAAAGTTCGAAAGTTTCCGGACGTATTTGGGCTTCCAGTTGGCCACAACACGACCGACCGGATGTCCGGTAACACGCGCCACAGGCCAAAAAATGGAGGACGCATTGTCCTTGGGCCGCAGCATCCAATGTGTTATATGCGTTGACTGTTATTCTAGTTCGTGGCGAAAATTAAAAACTTGCCTATGACTAACTGCTGAAATCAACAACAACCTCCCAACCCCCCCGCACAGCTTCCCTCCGACGTCTGCGGTCTCTTTTCTGTGGGCTTTTTGTGTGCGCTCAGCAAAATTTCATGCAAAATAGAACCCAAAAAACAGAAGTAGCACGAAACGCCTTTCTGAATAGGGACAACAACTGGCTGGGGATCCTTTCCTGTTTTTATATTCGAAACAAAGCGACCACATCAACAAAAATAGCAAAGCGGCACAAAATACTCATAATATGCATACTATACGAAATAAATAGAAATATGAAAAAGAGCATAAAAAATTAACATATAAATTAGCACAGTAGACAAAAAGCTCCGCTTTTGTTTCCCAAAAACAATTTCTGTTGCATAAATTTGGCAATTAAAAAATATTTTTTGTTCTACACTTTGTCATTTCCTTAGTTGACCGCATTTTATTGGCTGTTCCACAAAAAACTTTCATTAAAATATGTCTGCAAATGCTGTCGAGTAATATTTTTGGAAAAGAGTTGAACAGTTGCATTGTTTCCATTTCAATGGTTGCCACTCCCTCTCCTCTCAAGGAGTTTACCGCTCCCTAAGCCCAACCAAACAGACCAATATGAGTTCGGCACTCGTCAGGAGCGAAAGAAACTGCGGAGCATATAAAAGATTCTCATATTTCCTCGCAAGAGAAATACACACACACACACACGCACAAGCAGAGAGAAAGAGGGAGAGAGAGGGAGAGAGACATAAAAACTGCTGACACCTTTGAAAAATTTTCACGCTTATAAAATACAAAACATGCCAGTCAGAGCTGAGAAAGCGTGAAAAGCGTAGCCAACCCACACACAGAAAGTGAGAGTTTGGGACACGAGAGGAATAGGGAAAGGGAGGGGGATAGGGAAAGGAGGCAGAGGAGGAAGAGGGGTTGAGTAAGGGGAAGATGATGGCGATAAAGTCGGAGCGTAAAGCTTTAGCGTTGACAATTCGTCGGGAAAGGGAAACCGAGCAAGGCCACAGCGCAGATGAAAAAGAAAAAGATGGTCTCCCTAACTGGAGACCAGAGTTGTATTTTTTACCCCCTCCTCCACTCCTGCACTCTCCCCCTCCCTATGCTCTTATTTTTTGTCAACACACAACAAAACCGGACTGATGAGCAGAGCAGAGAAGCGAACAGAGCGATACAGAAATTTGTTTTAATGCCGCGCGCACTTTTTATGCTTTTCTTTACAACATTTTTTCTTTTGGCCTTATTGTGTTACATTTGTGCAGCGACAGCAGTAAAAATGCTGTCTGCCTCCCCCAACTCTCCCCACTCTCCCCACTCTCCGCACTCTCCCCTCAAGCGAACCGCAACTTGTGCAACATCATAAACCCATTTGCGTTTTTAATTAGTAACAGCGCGTTGCCAGAATGCGGGGACATTGGCCAGGGAAATGCGTATAGAGTGGAGAGGGAGAGGCGCGGGGAGTCCCACAATCTAGATGTCACAGAGCCCCAGTCTCGGTTCCACTTTCAGTTACTTTTGGGTGTGTGCAAAAAGCAAATGACCATGCAAAATTTGTGCTGGGACGACAAGACCCAAAGCGTAGCAAAATCGCCACTGATAGGGCAGAATGGAGCAGAAGAAGACAACTCTCGAAAAGTGGAGCAAATAAGGTAAAAATATTTAAGTGCCGCAGCAAAGAGGAAGCAAACGTTGAAAAATGGTTCCAGCTAAAATTATTAAGCTGCGGTTTTTGTGCACAGCTCTGTAGTCAGTCAGTCAGTCAGTCATCCAGTCAGTCATTCAATCAGTCTGTTAGTCAGTCAAAGCTATGCTGGCAATCCACATGCCGGCGGGGGATTCGCTGCAATCTAAGAGTAAGGGTTGTGAAAAAGTTAGTGCAACAGCGGCAACAAAGTTGAATAGTTAAGAGCACCACTCATCCCATACAACGGGAAACACTTTTTGGAATTGAAGGTCAGCACTTTGGGGCAATGACCGCGGTCAGCAGTCTGATATTCAGATGAATTGAATCTTTCTGACTGATGATTTTTATCAGACTAAGTGCTGTGTGTAAATGGTATTGAATCCGACAGTTCGTTGAACTAAAATCCGATTAACTGGAACTTAGAAACTGGAAATAATTTTGACATTTTAGTTAACCTTCAGATATTCTAACCTCAGTTAACCTTACTATTTAAGTTCTGGTTGTCTTATGATTAAGTCTGCAATATTTGTTAGTTATTTAGTTAACTAAATAAAGTATTTTCAAGTAGCTTTGATTTATTAGCATTTTAATACCTAAATAAATGAAGTAACAATGTGTCTCTGTTTTAGAAATATTTTGGAGAATTATATAAGTATATTTCTAAGGGATTACCAGTTACTTTTCATTTCCCAGTAACAGTGAATAACAAATTAAGTAAATTCCAGGCAGCAGTAACTTTGATTAGTGAGTATTGATTATCACATTTAATGCACTTATTTTAAGTTTATCAATAAATTTTAGAGTATAATTTTTAAAATTTATATGCAAGCACTTTTTTACTACTCTTGTCTTACAGGGTTTGTAATGCTAATGCTAACAATCTATTAAAATGTTATTTGCATTTTTTTAATTGTTTTCTTAATTACTTTAGTTTGTGATAATATGTATTCGAGTATGCCCAAGACAATCCATCTGTTTTTTTATTTTCACCGATTACCCTAAATCGATAATACTCAGACAGAAAGAAATCTTTCACCTCTTTAATATCTCCCGATCTGTCTTAAATTACTTTAAGCCAAATCACATGATCTTGAACTTCTCTTAGCCATTAGTAGATAGCCGTTCTTCTTGTTGCGAAATTTGGTTTTCGAAAAACCCGATCACAATACTCGTATGTCTAGCATGATTAATGTAAGACCGGTTTCTCAATTGCAAAAGGATGTTTTGAAAGCCTTAGCATAAATATTTGCTTTAAATTTGCTGTACTTCAAAGACATGATTCATAAAAACCCAGGCAGACATAATATAAATAGCAATCTGCTCGCAGCCTAATCGATTAGCTACGGTCGATTTCATAAATTTATAAACAAATTTGTTCGCGTAGCCTTCGCTTGATTCTGTTGGTCTTTTCCTTCGGCTGTTTTTGTTACTGCTGCTGCTGCTGCTGCTGCCTGTTGGCAATGTATTGAAAAGTAAATAATGCAATTTGATACGCAAAAAATCGCAGCCATGAATAACCCGAAGCAGAAAGAGGGCCCAGGGCACTGCTATTGTCCTCTTTGTCTGGGCTGCTGCATTTAAGCAATTATGTAATTTTTAATAGTCGTCGTCGTCGTCGTCGTAGTCGTTGTCGCTTTTGGGGGCAAAACCTTACGCAATTTATGAGGGGCAACCTCGACAGGAGGGTGCTTGTAAAAGTCAAACCATAATTTATTATTGTCAGTCGAGGCAGAAGAGTGACGAACAAGAAGGCAATGCCACCCTTGGAATAAAACGATGAAAAACGATTAAAATGCGCTGCGTCAAAATGAAATAAAAGACAGCAGCAGGCCAAGAGAGGGGGCGCATGTGTGAAGGTGGAGCAAGGACCAGGACTCTGACCTCTCGACCCCTGACGCAACAACACATCAACCCATCAAGGATGGGAAGTGCAAGCTAGTGACTTACTTGACGCTGCTGCAGATGTGACACGTGCAGCGCTCCACGGATTTCGTAGCGCACTCACGTCCCAGACTTCAGTCGAGTCGCCTCCGACTCCGGACTTCATCCCCGGCTTGGTAGCGATTCCGGCTATTCCGGCGTGTGTTAATTGTGATGCCGTTCTCCAGGCTCCTGTCAATTGGCCCTTGGCGAGCAAAGCAAAACACGAACAGAGCAAAGCCCACCGTTGTCTACCCGAAACCCTCCTTCGAGCAACGCCCTTGCACCAGCAGTACTCGAATAATATATGGCTTGCTTTTGGTGGCAACACATGGTACTGGGCATGGAATTGGCACAGGGACGCCTGGTTCCAGGCACGGACGCATAACCTAGCGGAACTCCGGCCCCGGCACTCGGAACTGTGGAAAGTATTTGCTATTGCTTGGCAAAGCGTTCAGTGGCACACATTGGCCAGGTCCATTTAGTTGCAACTTTAATAGCTAGCAAACAGAAAGCGTTTAAGCATTTGCCAAAGGAAAACGAACATATTTATATATTTATGTATTTACTTACAGCTTCTTTTACTATTGTTGGTTTAAGCGTGAACTTTCTAAATCAGGCGATGTTCTAAGTCTATGTTTATATATAGAACGATTTGAAAACGAAATGTCAATATTTAGATATTGGTGTATTCATAATAACGAATATTTCTTAATGTTCTCAATTCATTTTAAATCAATTGCGAATGACTTAAACATGTGTATAGTAAATCGGACTTAGAGTAAGAATTTTATTTTGAAAAACTTGTAAAATTATTGGGTAATGGTTTAGTTTCTGGTATTGCTTTGGTTGAAATAAAACCAGTTGTACTATTTGGGATACTAAAAAATTAAATTTTCACAAAAATCAATCATAAGCATAAAAATACCGATAAGCCAACTAGTTAGGAGTATTTAGTTTTTATTGTTGTTGTTGTTGTTTCTTCTGAACTTGAACCTTGAGGTGCATCTGTACCCTAAGGAGCCCTGAGCATTATCTCTGCCTCCATTTTGTCAACTGCGACTCCCTCCATCAATTGCCATTCCTCCGATAAAGTGCTAGTTCTCCTGCCTTGTGATCTTCTCAGTAAACATTTTGTGGCTCTGCTTGTACCTCCGCAGGAACGAAGGGGTTGTTTGTGCATCCAATTTGCATGCAATGCATATCTTCTTGGGTAGCTTATTACTCTGATTCAGTTTGCTGCTAACTCACTTATTTATAAGGTCTGTGACAAAAGTGCTCATGCAAACGCCGTAAATTTCTGCCATGACTTATTTGGTTCACTTGTTACTCAATATTAAGAAAAATCATTGGTTGTCCATCAATTATACGCTGTAGGAAACTATTTAGGAATCGTATATTCTAATATTCTTTTTTCAAGCAATTTCTTAAATTCTCCTTGTAGCTAACTAACCAAACTCTTGTCTTGTTGTCTTGCCATTGTTTTCTTCAATCGCTAGGTAGCTTTTCAACAGTGTCGTTATTTTATTTTTAAGTTAAGCCATTTAATAATGCCCTTGACTGATGATCTTTCAAAGTTCAACTTCTGTGTTTACTTTCACACAACTTGGATCACAAAAGAAGTAAAAGAAATTTAATAGAGGTCGACAAAAACATACCCTATGTGTATATCTACCATAAATCGTCAACTTTGTAATTGAGTCTTCGAATCCAAATGCTCTAATTAATTAATTAAAATTAAAATGGACATTTTTAGCTCTCATTGACACAGACTGACACTAAATGTGGGCATACCGTCTTCTTTCTGTTACATGCCTTCGCACAACCTTAAGATACCCTTCTTAGACACTTATACTGGTTCCACGGCATAGGAGAGAGTAAATAAACAAACTCAGGAATTTGATTCTCATACAGCAATATCAAGAACTATAAGAACAACAACCATAACTTGTAAACATTCGAACACCAAACATTCAAACTCCCTTGAGAAGTTGCCCCGTTGTTGGAAGCACACAAAGTAATTGATTGTTTATAGCAATACAATTTATGTGGCACAATTTGGTGTATGTGGCAGGCAGCAGTAGGGGGAGTTGGCTGCTACAAAATATTGACCATTTGCTAAACGATAATTCAAAATGTTAAATCGACAATTTCAATTTGAAGCAATCAGCTCGCCGACTCCCTGGAGCTGTGTTTTACATCTACATATGCTTACATATTTTTACACACACACAAGTAAGTGTGTGTGAATGTGTGTGTGTGTGTGTATATGTGTGTGTGTGTGTGTGTGTGTGTGTGTGTGAGTGAGTGTGTGTTGTCAATATAAATATAAAGTCTCCACTTAGCGCAAAGGCGGGTGCGATTTTGACCCCTGGTTCATGGCTTCTGTGAAATCAATCGAACGTATAATAAAATGCAATTTTGCTGTGCCTCCTGCCCCACCTTCCCCAATCCCCCTGGCTCACTCGTCGGCGCATTTCATTTAAAAAAAACACATGTGTAGCCTTAGCCAGTGCCCAGCACCCAATCAGTAGTACCACAATATCGCGCTCCGTCCCGTCTGTCCATCGGGGTTTGCATTTACCCTTTTGCACTTTGGGGTTCAATTGCTGTATAAATGTCGGCCAGCAGTCGTCGCAGTCGCTGGGGTCGATGCTTGTAACAAAAAACTCAACACAGTTGCGACTATTGAATGAAAAAAATATACAAAAATTACTACATGTATTGGTCATTGTTATTGCTTACTGGTTGCTGTTATTTTTACAAGCAATTTAAACAATCTGTTTGCTGTGGGTTTTAGCTTAACGTGCATGTAAACAAGGGACGCGGATTTTAAAGCTCAATTTTTGTGATTTTAAGCAAAACAGAAATATGTTTAAAATAAATTGTTCTGGGAGCGATAAGATTGTGTTGCTGCTAATGATTGTGTAAAAAATTGTGACATGAATAAGTAATATGGCAAAAACAGTAAAATTCAAATCAGTTTTACATTATTTTCAGTTTTTATGTAAAATAAGTTTAATTAAATGTCAAAAATTGAATAAAACTGATTGGTAAAAAAAAATAAATTGTAAACCAAATCGGTAAACAGAAAAAATGTAACAACACGGTTAAGTTAAGTCAAGTTCAAATAAAGTACATTTTTTCAATATTTCACTTGTAAATAAAGTATGTAATGGTGAAACTATTTAGTTAGGAGCAATATTAAAATTATTTTGATAGGTTTCTCCAATACTTTGCTGCGCATAAGTAGCAACAATAAATTAAAGGCTTTATAATAATAATGGAGTGTCGACTATCACCTGAGAACATCTTAATTAGGGTGTTAAATATGAAGCTATGCATATCTGGGTTCCACAAGCAGAAGCTAAAACTATTCACACGATGATATGTTAAATCGGCAATTTGGTTTTATTTTTTTCATTACGATTCTCTCTACGCATAATTATGGATTATTAAAACTCAATTAAATGTTATAGCTTTTCGGTCGTTGTATTATTGTTTTGCGATTTTTGTTGAGTTGTGCACGTTTCTATCATAATGAGCGTGGGGCACCCACAAAAAAGCTGTCCAAGCACCTGCCCCCAACAGCTGATGATTGACCCAACCGGGCCAACTGACCAATGTCCAGTCACATTTTTTTATTTTGGGTTGGCTTATTTCTAGGTGTGTGTGTGTGTGTGCTCTGTGGTGTTTTGAGCTGGTTGATTTCGCTTTGCAACATAATTATTATTTAATTTTGATTAATGATTTGTGCAAGGCGGCGATTAAAACGTGACTTTGTATGAAAATGGCAATGGCAGCCAAGTTCAGCTGACTGGCTAAAAAGTTATTGGACTGTGAAACCCCCAGACGACGATTCCTAAGTAAAATCGAATCGATGCGAAAAAGGGGCCGTCTATGTGCTATATATACTATACTATACTAATATAAGTGTACACACCGATATTCGTCGGAATAAGAACAGCTCAAATCGATACCCAGAACTGTTGTCGTAGTTGTAGTGGATGTATTGTTATAATTGTTGTACTGCTGCTGTTCGCAATCGTCAGCGTCGCCTATGAAGTCTATAAAACGCTTTCTGATTGTAAACAATACAGACGATTTAATATTGCGCGCTCGTTGGCCCAACTCAACTTGACAATCGGACTCCCCAGTTCCACTCGATTCTGCAGCTCCCAGCGGAAACTTCAAATAAGCAAACAACACGCTCAGCACGCCGCGTACCACGAATCAAATCAATGTTTTTGTAGTCGAAAGTACACGACCACGATATACCCTGTGAGATACCCAAGTGAGATTTTTGTGAATCTATTATATGGAAAGAATGCTGAAAAAATAACATTAAATGACGTGGTCTTACTAAGTACATTTTTGTAAAGTTTTATATGTTGCTGAGGTGATGAAATTAGTAATCTTGTGGATAATGAAAGGTATTATAATTTTAATATACAGCAATGTAATTCAAATTAATATGATAATAAATTATAAGTATTAGTATTAGAAAACTTTGTAAAATATATGTATTTGTAAGACTATGACTTATCTTAAGCGACGTTGTGATTAGCGTAGTGAATTAAAAGTGAATACTTCTAACGTAAGGAAGAAAAATAATTAAATAAAAATAAATACAGTTTCTCTTCTCAAAAAGTATATAAGGTATGTGATATTGCAAAAAACACTTATATTTCTTTTAAAATTAAAGAGTTTTTGATATATAAGCTGCAGTTTAAATTAGCTGCGGCATGTCACAAGTAATACCAGACTTGAGGTATACCCCATTCATCTGTGCAAATTTACGTGATATAGACATACATACTCACAGAAATGAACAAAAAAGTTGAATTGAAACGCATGTGTGCAGTGGATTCACAAAAAAAGGGGGGAAGAGTTTTTCTGATGTTCGAGATGTGTGTGAATGGATATGAAAAAAGTTTAAGTTTAATTTAAAATGGCAAAAAACTCGACAGTAAACGATGGCCTAGACCAGGAACGGTTGGCGGAAACGTTGGAGAGGGGGTAGGGGTACGCGCCGTGGGGGTTTATTGACAGTTGGTAAAAGTATTTAGCAATAACAATCTTAAAAGTCAGCCATCAACAGTGTTGAATGCGTTGAATGCTCCTGAAAAGAGAAAAACCAAAATCAATAGATGAAAATAGCCCAAAGAGTTTCAGCAGTTGTAAGTAGAATTTGTTTTCTATAGGTCATGTTATTCTTGAGAAAGGAGCATTGAAATAATACATAAGAGCACTCGATGTAGACAGGGGGGCAAGCGGGAGTGGTCCGCACTATTCCCCCTCATCTTCAGCTTACATAGAAGCGGAAAGAAAATGTTAAATAAAAGACGTAACTTCAGATGAGTTTTACACAAATCCTTAGTACACTTTCAATTATTTGATTGAGTGGGTTTTCAGTAGCTTGTTAAGAAGAAGAAGCGGAAACTCATATTAAATATAAACATTTTCTGAAACTGTAAAACTGACGTCATTTCACTATAAGAGAAATATATAAAACTCAACTATGCGAAAATATGTAGAGAATACTTGTTTCTAGTTCGGCAAATTCAAGCAGATAAAATTCGTCAAGTTTAATAAATGTTTTTGCAGCTAAATAATAACATAAATAATAACATAAATATGCTTGTGCATTAAGTGTTGAATGTAAATACAATTCATAGTTAATTCTCCCACTTCCTGGTATCCATTTGGACCACTGGCGTTTAAATATATATATTTCTGTTTGCTGGCATGCGAAGAGGCAACTTGCAATCAAACTATTAAAGTGCACTTTAAGGCCAATTGGGTTTGGGCTTTGAGAGGTTTTCGAGCGTTTTCGTTTGGTTGTTCTTGGTTGGCCATAAATAATAATCATGACAATATTTCGCCCAAGGCAATGGGAACTGTTCGCTGGCTCGATTTGAGGGACTCTCGGACTGTCTTCGTCCCGCCACCGACAATTTTTGGGGCCCCTTTTGTCTTATGCCGCCGCCCCGCTGTTGACAACGGCCAAGATGTAGCTGAGAATGGGGTTGGGCTGGGCCTAAGGTCTAGACTCTATACTCCAGACTCTGGGGCTTTGGAGCCAGCTAGTGCCTGCTTATCAAAATTGCATTGCTGGCGCATCAGAGCGAAGAATGCTACAATGAGAGAATACGGCAAAGAAAGGCAATGTGAGACAGAAATGAAACTTACACTTTTCAACAACAAGGCAGACAACAACAAAGAAGCAACAAAAAGCGAAACAGCAACAGCAGCAGCAACGAGAACAACAATAAAATTGCAGTTGGCTCGTCGGCATAGCCACAATTCTTGACATTCGTTGGCGAGATTAATGCGCCTTTGGTTGCAGCCGCCAGCTGACACTGGCACTGGGCCGCCAGTTCGGGCCCAGAGAAGCTGGCCAAAAAACTTTGGCTCTGTGCTTGCATTGTCCGACCTGCGAACGCGTTCGCATTCGCGTCCGAGTCTTCGTCCTCGGCCAGAGCTATGAAGGGTCTAAATTGGCGAGGAGCGGGGGAAAGCCGTCCACAAATTGTTAAAAATAATTTATATTAAAACGCAGCACAAAGACAAGAATGGCAATGAAATTGTGCAAACAATTCAAAGTCGCGCCGTGAAGATGCGGTCAGAGAGATGTGAACCGAGATGTAACTGGGATAAGTTTGCTATTTTTTTGTTTTTCATTCCTTCTGCTGATGGCTGCGGAGGGTAAGCGAATCCCAGGCCTGGAGTAGCCGCAAACAAATGTCCAAATGATATTTTGTCATAATAAATGGCGCAGCTATGATTATTTATGACTCGGAGCTGCAATTCCGAAATGCGATCGCTGCTCGCAGTCAATTTAAGTCTCATAATCAGCAAAAACTGCAAAACTAGCAAAAAAAAAACAAAGCTGAGCAAAAAAAGAAATAAAAAAATGCAGTCATGATTTCGATTTCTTGCTTGGCTCAGCTCAATGGCATAATTTATAGTGCCCAGTGTATTGAATAGCGCTCGGATGAGCTGCACTTGGGCCAGGACTGATGTTGCAATCGCTGCTGCTGTTGCTGTAATCCAACTAGACCCGAAGACGCAGCCGGTGATGGATACGGAGAGGGGGCAGAGTTGGAGCTGTGACTTAAGCCACGAACTTTGTTAAGTTTTTCCTGGTTTTGGTTGGCAAGCAACGTTTCTTTTAGTGCCGCGCTTTTATTGCCAATTGCAGTTGATTGTTGTGAGCCATCATTAGAAGCACGTAAATCAAACAGTTCTACAATAACAGCCTTCCAACAGTGTTTGTTTTTCCGCCAAAGTCTCGTTACAGAAACTTTTAGCAATAAGATTGATTTGTTGTGCATCTCACACACTGACAGGTATTTTGTATCCCATAAATATTTGAGTGAGTGATGAAATTAAAGCAGCCTTGTGGAACAATTAACAAGTATTGATTATGTAATATTAGTAAAACACAACAAGTAAGTTAAAATTTTTATAAGTATTATATGAAAATTCATCACCGTTGCCAGAAAATTGCTGGTTCTTCAGATCTACTGGCGGAAGTTTAATTCTTATAATTCTGGAGACTTAAAATTGTTAAATGGTCGGAGAATGGTTAGCTTCAAAATGATTTTTAAAGATCTACATACAATTTAATTACATATTATAGAAGCCCTGTTAGCATTATTTTGTTTTTCGCTAAGCATTCTAAAAACTAAACTAATCTGAATTGTGTATTCCACTTGTAAACTATTCTACAACAGTTTAATAGCCATCAACGTAAAATCGACTCATCTAAAAATATAACTGTAGCAGATCAGAGATACTTATACCAAAAATAAATTCATAAATAAAACAGACACCCCTCCGCCTCCTCCAATTCCTGTTCCCGTATTCCCAAACTAAGCCCCAACAATGCACGCACTTCAAAAGGAATTTCAAATATTTATTATCGAGCGCTAAGTGGGGGAGCAACGGCTCATAACTGTTTTAAATTACTTATCCAGGTTGTAAATATTAATAACGCCAGTTTGACTCCGCGAGAGGGGGCGCCACACTCGAATAGAAGCTGCGGCTCTGGCAGGAAAGGGATGTGCCACGTCCAAGTTGAGGAACCAATTAAGCGCATTTCAAGTGCTACGAAAATAACGCCACGTAATAATAAGGTGACGAAGCGTACAGCTCGAAATGAATAAGCGAGGGAGCCCAAAACCGACAACAAACTCAAACCTATTGTTAGTCTCCCGTCCATTACATAACAGCAGATGCAACAGCAGCAGCAGCAGCAGCAGCAGCACCGGAGTTGGGACAGGGCAAGGATGGGGAGATGGAGGCAGGAGAAGCGCAGCGCTGACATTGAAATGCGACGCGTGCAACAACGCATACACAATTAAAAACACATTCTCCAGGCCAGAGTGGCAGGCAGATAATTTTGGGGCGGGAAAAAGTAACTCACTCGATGCTGTCGGCAACATAAATTAAATGTGCAGCATTGGGCAGCATTAAGAGAAGGGCAGAGAGAAGCCGGGACAGCCGCAGACAACAGCTGGACTTTTGTATGGGTATTTGGGTATTTGAGTGAGTCTTCAATTGCTGTAGTTGTTTCTAAATTTAATTGATAATTCCAACATTTCTTGAAACTATTTAATACACAAGTCTTACATTTTCAGCTGATTGTTCCCAACGCATTCATTTTATAAAGTTATTGTATTCTTAGTAGACCTAATTGGAACTTTGTCTCCTGCCTATCAAGAACAACTGTTCGTCTCATCTGGAAATATTAAAATGCATTATATTATCTTATCTCTATTCTTCTAATTATATTATTATATATTATATATTAAATAGTAACACATCTTCAGAAAATCTCTAAGCGTGCTTAACTGTGATAAACTTATCTAACTCAAAAGACTCAGCGATTTTCTTATTTCTTCTTTATTTGCTCTCTCAATATTTGTATTTCTTTCATTATCAATATTAATTTATTCATTCACATTTTATTTTAAATTATTTAATTGGTTTCTTTACTTTTTATTTTAAATTAAATTAAACCTTTTATTTTATTTTTTTTTTTAATTCTGGACATAAAGGTATCGAAATTGTTGACAGATTGTTGATTTGACAGCAATGATTAAAAAAAGTAAATATAAGTATGTAGTACAATAATCAGACTGAATTTTTAATCAAGAAAAGTGGAGGACTTAGTGTTTCTAGATGAGAGGAGGGCTGTATTGACTCAGGGTGGAGGGTGTCTTCTTTAAAAAAAAAACCCGAAGCAACACAAATATGTTATGGGAAATGCAGAAATGCATTGCAGTTGTATGCAAGTCAGTAATTATAAATCCAGGTTAATGCTGTTACAAACACATTTTGAAAGTAGATTCTCATCTATGAGTTAGGGAGAATACCAAAAAGAAACCTGCAGCTGAACCCAAATCTGACCCAACAAAAGTCAAACACAACAAAAACGGGGAGGAAACCGAGAAGACCAATGCTAAAGTTAAATTTATAATATCACGTCCACTCTGGCCAGAGACAATTTCTTTGAAATACATTGGAAAATTGCAAAATGGAAAAAGGAAAAGAAGTGCAGAACCTGAGCGTGGCATGCGAATTGCATGCTTCAACTTTTGGGACGCGGGTGGGGCACAGCTTAGATTTGGATGCACACTGCACGACTTGAACGGTTTTGATGAATGCGGCTGAACGGTCCCCGCCTGAGCCGCCCAACATCGACTCCAGCTCCAGCTCCAGCTCCGGCTCCAACTCTAGCCGCAGCCTGTGGGACTCAGAGCTGAGCATTCGCCTGATTGCTGAAATTCACGCGAACGGGGAACAGAGCCAAAGTTATGAGGTTTAGTTTTAGTTTTAGTTAAAAGGTTTCGTTGGGCCTCATAAACTAATTTTGTTAGACACAGCCAAAGCCAAAGCCAAAGCCAAAGCCAAAGCAATGGGAAAGTAATTTAAATGCAGCGCGGTGCAGGCAAATTGTGGCCATTTAATGAGCGATTAGAGCTCTGGCGTTGGCCACACCGATGGAGGCCAGGCACGACAACAAAAACAACTACGACAACAACAACAACAAATGACGGCAGACGGCGACTGGACCTAGGCAAGACAACTGGACAGGCTTGAACGGGTGGCTTGCGAGTCATTTGGCAATAAGTTCGAGTTGCCGTTATGATCTGAGTTAAGGCCTAACTCGCTTGTGGCTCTTGCAGCTTGTCTAATTTGTTTCGACGCTGTAAATTGTCTCGCAGTTATGTCAAATAGAAGAGCTCTTGCATTCAAAAAAAAACTATTTCCATATATTAATCAATTTAGACGCCAATTGCTGTATTGCATTGATCTTAAAGATTACATATAACAATTAGGTTGTCAAAAATGGTATTATAAAGCACTTATTCTGTACAAATTATTTTGTTCACAAAGGCATTTCAATTAGAGCAACACAATTTAAAAGTCAATTAAAAGCAGATCTTAACGCATAAACGGTAAACATTTGAGTGGTAACTTGAATAAAAACAAACCAAATAAATGTCAAATTTAACATATCTAATATGAAATATAACAGGAAAATTATTTTTATTTGTGACCAGTGCGTTAAATAATTAGCTCAAGCTTGTCTCATTGGTGGGAAAAATATCTATTGATTTATGTTAAGAATATCTATTACCTATTATTAGAGGTACGCCTAATTATATTGTCTATATTTTTTGTATTTACCGATCGATAAACTTAAACATTTTTAAGGTCGAGTGATTAATATTTTTCATATCCCCCGATATATGTCGAATCTCTGCATTTTTCGCCTCCAGAACGAGATTTACAGCTAGCATCCAGTTCGATGCTTTCATTTTCATAAATTATTACAACACTTTTAGAAATCATTTGATAGTCTTGTCATATTGGAGACATCACTTTGATCAAACAACAGAACACAGACTAGACTCCATAATAGCTTTCAGTTGTAATTACTTATGAAGTAACAGAGCATGGCCCATTCCTTCAAATACACATCCAAACACGATAACAGCAATTCGGTTTAACTTTTCTGTTTCCAATTCGATATAAATCTATTTAACTGTTGTCTTCTGATTGGCAAAACCCTTAACTTGGATTGTTCCCATGTCGCTGCTGTGGCTTCATTTGCCGTTAGCTGAACCATTAAACCTCTGGTTGATTGCCACACCCATACCCACACACACACACACACACACACACACTCACACATTAAGAATGAGATTGAAGTTGAGGCAGGACGCAATCAAGCGCATAGCTCAATTGTGTTGTTCAAGTACACACGCCCATCTAAATTACCAGAAACAGCTACACGACTCCGGAGAGGAGCAAAAGGTAGCGCACTTTTTTAAATTAAAAACTAAAATCGATTGACATTCAATTTGAGCAGGCAGGCAACAGCAGCTTTCAACTGACTGCGCCCTGGCCTGAGTATGTGGCATGCAGGGTGAACAAATGGAGAAAGGAGTGCGGGGAGTATGGAGTATGGAGTATCGAGTATCGAGTATGTCTTCGTCGTATCTCAAGTCAACATTTGTCGCTATAAATTTGCCACTGCGGCGTAGCTTTGCACATTTCCTTGACTTGGCCGTCGATGCGTGTGCGTGCGTAAAATTTCGCTGAGATGCTGACGAGCTGTTGCCTGCTGGCTGTTGGCTGTTGGCTGGGAGCTGTTAACTGGGAGCTGGTTGGTAGCTGGTTGGTAACTGGTAATTGGTAGCTGGTGGCAGTCAGTGAACGCCATTTCCTTTGCAGCGACAGCAACCGACGACATTCAATACACGCTGACATGTGTGTCTTGCGAAGCAAGAAGTCGCCTGACTGCCTTGCTGCCTCACTGGGTCTTGACTGTGGTGCAACTGTGTGCGTGTTTGTTGCCATGTGGCTTTCCGGCAAGTAGCGTGCAAATTTTGTGACACTTCACCCACGGGAGCGCTGCCAGTCTCCAGCTTCCCGCTCTATTAATCCTGGCTGACGCTGACAAACTGTGCGCGAATCAATTTGGAAGCTGGCAGCTTTAACTTTTAATGATACCAGCTGACAAAGTGTAAGTTTAGCAGAAACTACTTAATAACACTAAATTATAGCAGCTGTTATTTGTTGTACTTATTGTTGAATCACAATGCCAACAAAGCTCAACTCAAAATCCACTTAATAAGTGACCCTTCCATTAAACGTCATTTGAGCTACATGTAACTACAAATGTCCAGTTCAATGTTGCGACAGGAAATTGCTGATTAAATTTCAACTCAGCATCAGAGGAGGAGGAGGGCAACCCTTCATTAGGCGAGACTCATTAAAGTGGAAAATCTGCAGCATGGAGGCGTCGCATCGCTAGAAGCTACAAGCTTTAAACTGGCTGCATTCATTAGACAGCCACTTGATGGCGTGTGCATAATTTGCAACTGGAGTTGCAGCCGCTGAATGAATGCAGTGTAAGCTTCAAGCAACAAGTTGCAGCCGCTTTTAATTGATATTAATTTAATTGACACTCGAGTCGAGTTTAGGCCTCTACTTTTTCCTTTTTTTTTTCCTCTCCCTTTTTCCCTTGCCACTCGGCGGTCTTCTCTGCTCGGGCTTGGACTAATCGACTGACATCGCGTGGGCTGCGTCTGCCTCGCCTGCGTGGCAACGAGTTGCACTTACAATGGCAGCTTCAATGAGCTTAGCATGTTAACTGTTTACACTGTCAGTCGGAGCTAAGGCGAGGGGAGCGGGGAGTCTTTAGCTTTTTGAAGTGCATTTTATGAGTTTCCGTTTAAGTTCAATTATGTTGGATTTGCTTTGATGATTGGCATGCAGACCAAGTGGCGTGAAGCAAGTGGACTCAAGTGGCCCGAATGGGCTTAGCCAAATGAGTGGTCGACTGTGGGAATCTAGCAAGCATGCAACCAATAAATTAGTTCTTATCTCTTTTATTTTGTTATTCTTTTAATTTTTTAAGTGCTTGGGGTATTTTTTCTTTTTATATTATCATTATTCATAAATCGTATCATATTTATCTTTTGACTACTATTTCTTATTTTTGCAAAGTCGGGAAAATGCTTTAAATTTATTATTTATTCATCTAAACTGAGATTTGTTTACTGGAGAGAGGAATGGCATAAGTCCTTGTAATTAAATAACCTTTAAGCTAATTTTAGAATTCAAATCCGTTCTCCTTTAAACCTTAAATTACAGTTTGTCCATTTGAATGAAACTGTTATATGATATGTGTCCATTAAATGCTAATAAATTTAGGTGCTACACATTAACACATCAATAAAATATAATCCATATGAGAACTAAGAGTGGCATGGGAAGTTTGAGGTGCAGAGGAGGTGTACTGGTTGCCTGGTGTTAATGCGTTGGCTAAACGGGTTTGCAAATTGCCACCGCATTAAATCCACTTCCTGTTTGGGGATGAGGGGCACGCTCGGCGCCGCTTCCGTTGTGGAGACACACTTTGGCACAGGTGTAAACTCTCACGCCCGACACATTTGGCAGTCATTCAAGTGTAGCAACAACAATGTAGCAGCGGGGGAAATAGAGGAGAGGAAGGGGTGGATGGACATGAAAGGGAAGGGTTGAGTCGGGCATTGGCAAAACAAAAGGCGAGGCACATCAAATTGAATAATTGTTGCATGGACGTGCATGGAGATCGAGTGGACTAGACTAGACAGCTGGACAGACACACAGACAGACAGGCAGCTGACAATGTTGCTAACAAGCCTAGGCAACGGCAACGGCAACAACAACAACAACACCAAAAACACGAACAACAACAGTGAGGCAAAAACGGCAAAAGCGACTTCAATTCAATCAAATGAACGTGCCGCGAATGGTTATCAACAAAATAGAAGAGCATTGAATTCGTTCTGCCGGACAGCAGGACGAGGACAAGGACAAGGACGAGGAGGAGCGCTTAAACGGATTCAGAGCAACTCGCGTGTGAAATTGAGAATGTTGCAGGTATACATATCTGGTGAAAATATTGTTGCACGCGACAAACGGCCAACATGCGAGATTAACAAGCAGAGAACACACACACCTAACACACACCTCACACACACAAACGACACACATTGCTTCTCCATGTACCCGTTGCTTTCCTGCGTCCTTTGATTGACTAGGATACACGTCACTCAGTTGCCAGCTCGTTTGGCTCACCATTGTTGCGTGAATTTGTATAAAAATTGCGAATGCGCCGCGTCGAAAATCAAGCAAATAAAATTTATTTAGCTTGTCGACAATCGCATGTGGGTACGACAGTGCCAGGTTGTGTGTGAGTGAGTGTGTGTATGTGTGTGTCTGTGTGGCACAATGATGCCAGTGATTTTCAATATTTGCAACGGGTTGCCTACACACATACCTTATAACAGGTGTTGATATGTTTATCGACTGGTTTGGGCCAAAGCCATAGCACGAGCTACGTGCGTGCAATTTGCACAAATTGCTGATAGCCAGCCACAAAATAGGGCAGGGAGGACACGGGCTTAGTATGCTGTGTATTGTGGCTGGCTGTTACTGTTACTGTTGCTGTTCCTGTTGTTGCATAGGGTCTCAATTAAACAATTAGGGGACTATTATATGAACAGACGTGGGCGACGGCAGGGGTAACCGGGGAGAGCATTCCGCACCTGGGTCCGTTGAGAACGCAAAGCAATTGATAATTGATTGGGTTTCAAGTGAAGTGATTGATGTTGCTCTAGGGCAAGTTGTGCGGGAAATTCTGTAGAAAAGGGAAATGAGTCGGGCGAGCATAAATTGAAGCAAAGCTGCATGCTAAGCTTGACTTAGCATATAGGCAAAAAGGCGAAAGAGAATATTAAAAAGACAGACAACCGTTTCTTAAGATAAACTAAACTAAGATTGAAAGAACTTAAGTTCGTTCATGACCAAAACAAAACATTTTGAAGTAAATAAATATAAGGTACATAAAAACAATTATTGACATATAAAGATACTAATATGATGATGATCATAACAGAAGTTATTTGTTTGTTGGATAGAAAATGATCAGATTTATAGTAAAGTTGCAGTAATTGTCATTTTGCGCTTGGCACTTTCGAAAGCACAATAATCAGCTTGTCTCACATGAGCGAACCTTGTCAGCAATAGTTGTTGTTATGTGGTTATGTGAGTTGTTTATGATCTGCATTGAGAGTGAAGAACCCAACCGACAACGCGATTTGCAACTGGCGTCTTGCTCGTGCTACATTTTCTGGCTAGCTAGTGCATATTGTACACGTTGCTAATTGCCGCCAAGGCGACGACAACAGCAGCAGAACCCAGATGGAACCGAGATTTTCCCCGTGGAACAACCTCGCTTGAACCGTAACAAATAGCGACGAAAATTGCAACAAATGTGTTACGAATGCTTCGTGATCGTCTTGACAGAATGTCGCCAGAGACAACTGCAACAACAGCAACAACTGCAGCAAAGGAAAACAACAAACGCCAGAGAATAGTGGACCAATGAGGAAATCGCTGCCTTGTCTTGAACCACTAACATCACGAGTTGAACTCTTAACAGCCTGAGAGAGTCCAGGTTCGAGGTTCGAGATGCTGATGATGAGGACGTTGCCGACAACGACAACAACAAACAACAACAACAACAAGATTAGCGCGTTGATGAGGCTGCCGAAATGCCAGAGACCAGATACTAAGCACTGAAGAATAAAGACTGGAGACGCAGGGCAGAAGACTGCAGACCACAGACTGAAGACTGAAGAATACAGACAGAAGACAGCAGACTGAGGTGGCTTGTAGTTAGGCTCGTTTAGCTGGTAGCCTTTTGGGCTGCTGAGGTTGCTTGTTTTATTTTTTGTGATTTTTTTATTGTGTCTCTCGGGCGATTACAACGTTAGCGAATGTTGAGATTTTATTGTTGTTGCTGTTGTTGTTGTTGTTGTGACTGATGCAATAAATCGCTGAGGTTGTTGTTGCTGTGGGTCTGCGATAAAATTAAATCGTTGCAAGCCAAGATCGTGTTGCTTAGAAGGGCTAGCTTATTTTTACGATCTTTGGCTAGTAACTATGTAAGTTGCAGTCAGATCTAAAAGGTTTGAGTGTTAAAAAATACTTAAATAATAACAATTCATATAAGCATGAATCATTTTTGAAGTTTGTCTTGCGAGTGACGTTAATAAGTTAAATAAGTGAGTAATAAAACTCAGCCAAAAGGTTTTACTTTTAGAAACTTTCTTTATATACGCTTGTGCGTCTCATATACATATAATTATATACATATACATATAGATATACATATACATATACATATACATATACATATACATATACATATACATATACATATACATATACATATACATATACATATACAT
>JBAMBD010000752.1:0-67888 GCA_037043625.1 Drosophila melanocephala
AATGGGAAAGCAACACAATATAGAATTCAATTGTTAATTTACATTAAATAAAGGGAAAATGAGAGATCCAGGAAGTGTAGACCCCATTTACTTGCAGAAATTACATCGAATAAAAACAAAGGTAATCTGGATAAATATAATGACAAGCCACGAGGTAGAATCTATCGTGGAGACAGATGAGGAACCAAAATTCATAGCCAAGTAACACGCATATGCTGAGTGTGAAACCAATAACATTTTATACTTCAGAACGCTCAGTCTCTTAATAAAAAAAAACTTGAAAAGGAGGGAAGTAAGCCGGAAAATGGCCGTGAGGTCAACATGCAGGAGCAGCATACATAGCAAGTGACTTGCACGAATATATAAAGAGTGGTCTTGTGATTTGTAATGAGTGCTCAACACACACTAGGAGGTTTAAATTGCTTCTGCTGAGACACAGGCTCTCATGGTTAATAAAGATCATTTTTACCATGTTATTATTACATATAAGGATATGAGAGTGTCGATTCGGTTCTCCTTTTGTATTTTTAAATAAAATCTTGTTTTCATCAATCTTTTTTCTTCCGACCCAAATTTAAAATTTTGATGTTTTAGAATGAATTTTGTTAAATGACTTCACGCTAGTTTCGTAAATCTGGACATCTGACATACTTTGTGAGTCTTTAAAATCTAAAAGGATTTTCTTGACTTTTTAATTAATCAGTTGATCGAAATATTTCGAATTAATTTAAATCTGTTTTAATAAATTCATGGATTTAATTTTCCTTACAGAGACTCCAAATTTGTGAAAGATATGAGACACATTCAAAAGGATTCAACTTTTTTGTCTTGTGCCTTTATTTTTCATAAAAATTTTGAAAGTTTAAACGTGAAAGAATTTTATTAAAATATCAATGAAATTGATTTAAATAGATTTTTATTTTAAACGCCATGTTCATAATGCTAAGTTTGATTTTTCAGGTTTTGGCAAGCAATGTCAACTCCAATCCTTTGATTCAAAATTTGACTTCATTATATGATGAAGACAGAATAAACTACTGCATCAATATAATGAAAGAAGAGAATCGGAAAGTCTTTTTTGAAGAGCTTGAAGAAAAGAAAAAGTCGGAGAATCATAATGATTTTGATAATTCAGTAAATGCTCTTATAAACAACGACATGATAATGGATGCTAATATGTCTAAGGAAATAATTAATAGAATGGTTTTTAACTTCACTGAGTGCAAGTATTCATACAGAACCAGGTCAAATGTTGCTGTATTTACTAAGCTCGAAAAATACTTTGTCGATCCATTAATGGGGTTGATGAATAAGAAGAAAATCAATCCAGTTAATTTAATATTACCTGAAATATCTCAAACCATAGAGGTGCTTTTCAATCTCATCGATGCCTTTCTAAATTATTATGATCTTGAGACTATGGAATCTAAATATGAACAATACAAGATTAATGATTTTTTCATAATAGTGTATTCCATAATGATCGAAAAAGGTATTGAGCAAGCTAAAAAAGATTACACGACATTGAAAGATCACAAGATTCAAACCATATATAAATGTTTTGGCGAAGATAATTCAAAAAATACAATCATGAACCTAAAAAAGAATCTGAAAATGAATAAGTTATCTAAATCAAGAAATGTGAATACTGAAGAAATTATAAAATGTATAAGAATGGCTTTTTCTAGTAGTGAATTTTTCAACGAGATATCTTTATTCAGTAAAGATTCTTCAATTCCGATCCTAACTAATATTATGTTGTGTTATTGTAATA
Source organism: Drosophila melanocephala (assembly GCA_037043625.1). Classification (NCBI taxonomy): domain Eukaryota; kingdom Metazoa; phylum Arthropoda; class Insecta; order Diptera; family Drosophilidae; genus Drosophila; species Drosophila melanocephala. The sequence goes on from JBAMBD010000752.1 coordinate 1,775, forward strand.
TTACTTCCTTTTTTTCAACAACATCTCTAGAAAATCATAGAACTGTAGATAATTTTGAATTAAAATGCATTCAATTAGACAAAGATATCAAAATGTTGATTGCATATATATTTAAATATATCACTGGAAATAACACAAAGACACATGAATTGGTGTTTAAAAGATCCCTCAACCCAAAAAGCTTGCATACGCTTTTTAAAATTAAAAATAAACTCACTGGCTTTGAAAAAGTGAAGATATTTGATTTTGATGCCGAATGCTTTCCTTTGTATTGTCTTTTACAGCTATTTGGAAACTCTAAACAATATTTTACGATTATTCAATCTGGAATCAGTTATGTGATTAAAACTCAGAGAGTCTCCAATAAAAATATGAAAAATGTCAAATATGGAAATTTTCTTCGAGCATTAAATCATGAATCGTATAATCTGAAACCTGATTTTTTTGAACGCATTGAGATATTTTATACTAAAAACCTAAAACCCAATTCTCAACAATATATACTCTGTGATTACTTTTCTTCGAGTGAATTTTACGATTTATTACTGTTTAGGATGATTGAACCTAGTGATACTATTCAACCAAAACTTTTAGATCAACCTTGTCCGATGAGCCCTGTAAACGCAAAGTCAAAAATAAGGAATGCTTCATTGAAAAGGAAATACTATGCGTTCCGGAATGATTTTAGACCTGCATTGATGTCTGCTACAAGAAGTCGTTTATATAATTGGTTGAGAACCCCTTGAGTAATTATTCTTTTTACATTATGCACTATAAGGATTTGGACTAGGTAATAAAAATTGCTGAATACTTGAGTCTTTTTATTAATTAAATTTTGGCTCTTAATTTCTCGAATATATTTCACTTAAATTAGGCATTCTTAATACAGTGGTATGATTTTGAAGTATAAAGTAACGAATAAATTAAGATTCGGGTTTCAATTCCTGTTGGTTGGACTAATTTGTATCTACTGGTCAAAAGGATGCATAATAAAGTAGGATAGTGATTGCTTTCAGCATATAATTTCTTGCGAGAAGAGTCCTTGAAGAGAAGGGTGTCTTAAGTTAAATGAACTGTGAGATCGAGAAATGTTTAAATGAAGATGATAAAAATCTCAGCAAAACTTGCATTGTTCATCTTTCTCCAAAAACAAAAACCTACCAGGATATGATAGTGATAGTTTCAAGAATTAAAGATATTAAAATCTTAAGTATAAAAGGCGATTTAGTACCACCCGAGATGCAGATTGGTATTTTGATTCTTAGACTTTTTCTAAATATTATTTTTTAAGGGTTCTTTGAACGTGGTCCGAGATGACTTTAAACTAGAGCAAGAAAGTGGTGTATTTTTATATTGTCTTGCAGCATACTAAACACTTTATAGTGCTGAAACTTGGTGCATCCATTCAGAGATTGGTAATCTCTTTCTTAACTCCTTGCAAAAAGTTTTATGAATTTGAAAAATAAGGAAGACAGCTGGCAGCAGTTGTCTGTAAAACAAGTCTGTTGTAGGAGGTTGAGGTGTAATGTTTACGGCACATCGGAGTCCTGTGGAGCGTTTGGTTTCAAAATCCCGGGTGGTTCAACAAAGTGTATGTATATGGACACAATGCCATTCCACTTTGGATATAAAACATATATGTTGCTCCTAGTTATCGAAACCCGCCAGGGTATGATTGAGCTTAGCCCTAAATTTAGAGTGATCCGTTGAGTATTTTTCTGATCTTGCCTGGGCAAAGTTTCCTCCATCCAAATGGTGCTTTTAGCAACTCGTAAGATTTTCACCGATCACTCACTAGCTATAGAAATATAGTGAAAATAAATTACTTTTTTTTTAAGGGTTCTTTGTAAGTTCTTAAACTGAAATATACATCCGAGAATGCCTTGAAAAGCATGCATAGCGCAATGTCAGGTGGATGGTCTTTGGTTACCCTTAGTGAAATCTTTATCATTTGATGGACAAGAGATATTTTCTCCATCTTAGGTAAAGTTCCTAATATTCAGAGACGTGCTCCTTGGAGGAGAGCTTAAGGATATTGCAGAGCCTCATGGATCGGAGAGTGTTTTAACAGCTATGCGTGCTATTAGATGAAGTCCGGCTGAGTTGTTGATTAGAAACGCCTCGTTTCTCGCACACATTATTCCAATCCGAAGGAAATTACAAGGCGAAAAGCTTAGTAGTAATCAGACGTCTTCCTTGAATTAAAGCCATATAGGTATGATGAATCTACCAGGACGGTAGTCAACGAGGATGGTTTTTGGTGAGTAAAAGTCTCACACTACCTATAATGAATTGGCATGAGATATACCTTTATATGGGTGTCTTTTGAAGATTCTTTCTTCCTTGGTTTAAAAAAAAGTATCCAGAGACCAATTTGAAGTGGCTGAGAGAAATCCTGTATCTATTCTATGTGACAATTCAACGAGAAAACGAGGTCGATAAATTTCAAGATTTGTCAATGTTATCTCACACACCGATAGTCTTCTGCTGTAACGTAGATAATAAGTGACTAGGCTATTATCCACAGACCTGGGCAGAATCAGTAGTGAGAAAGATGACCATAGCCTTTTCGTGGTTGCCCGGATAAGTAATACACTCATGTGTGTGAAACTAATAACAGTTTATATCAGAACGTCACGTCACAGCCTCCTTATAAAAAGAAAAATCCCGAAAAAGGGGAGGTGGGCGGATGGTATACATGCGTGTAGAGCGGCATGGATAAAAAAGGCTTTCCCGAAGCTTGAAAGACTGAGCTTAGGATTTGTTCTATGTGCCCAGGACCTCAGCAGGAGGGTTAAAATTTCCTCCTATAGAGGCACAGACGCTTCTAGTTGTTTTTTATTAGTATGAAGATGGATTCCATTCTTGCTCTAGTTTTAAAGTCATCTTTCACAAAGATTTATTTCAAAAATTCAAAGACGACAGCATGAAGTCATATTTAATGGGTAATCTAATATTTGCTCTTTGATGGATTTCTTGTCAAGTCTCTTGTCTACACTCGATAATCTAAGTACAAACTGCTCAAGACTCACTTGGTTGTCCGCATCTTCGGTGCACCCAGAGTCTCCTTGAGTACAATAGACTTGATGCATGCTTCGACTTTAGGCTCAATTCCTATCTATTGACTAAATTTGTTATGGTATTTCTTTACCAGGCCAGTACGTGTGGAATTATATTCACTTTGCACTTGCAAATCAATGATAACTCATTTGCTATTAAATCGTATTTTCTAGTTTTTTCATTTTCAACTTGAGTTAATAGGTCAAGATTGGTAATTCCAACCTCGATCAGAGTTATTTCTTTTTTCTTTTTATCATGTAAGAAGATATCTGGACTGTCTTAATTCTTGTATCTACTCGAATCTCGACATTTTCATTTGCTACAACTTCTTGAACGGAATGAGATTTCAATTTTCTTGTCTTCTTAATTCCGAATCTTCTACACTGTGATAAATGTATGCATCTTAATACTTCATTATGGCTTTTCATGTAATCATGTCCTAGCATACTGTCGCATTTGGTAGCAAGGTGATCTACTGTTTTGGCACAGCTTTGCAATGTGGGCATCTGACCTTTTCTCCAAAGAATATATTTCTATCCTAAACTTTCCTTCATTAAAGTGCCTTCATCTCTTGGCTTCATATTTCCTTTGGTAAGCCATACTGAAGAATCTTTAATGGAGGCAAGTTCATGATCACAGACCCTAAGCAACCCTTCGTGAAATTGTTTGCTCTTAATGTTGGTCATTAGGGATTTAATCTGTGATTCATAAAGAGATTCTTTGCTAATCTCGTCTTCTGTATTATACTTCAATCTTATGCATTTGTCAATAGTGGAGAGATGTGTCTTATTGTTTTCTTCAACCTTAATTATGGCATTACGCCTTAAGGATATATTTCTCGATCTCTCCAGGAAATTCTTTAGTTGGAGGAGCATGCTCTCACTCTTATGTTCAATATAGAACATTCCTCTTCCCATTACACCCTTTCTTTGTTTGCTGGCTGCAAGTGGACTTTGTATTCCATTAGTACTTTCCTAATGGATTTATCGAGTTTGACATATTCTTCTGGTTTAAGCTTTAATACTCCTATATGACAATTAAGTACAGACACTGCATGCTCGTTTATCGCTTTGAATAAATTCTTTGCATTCGGTTTGCTTTTACACAAATTCTTGACTCTTTTTAAAATTTCATTTCTTACTTTTTCAAAAGAATCCTTGGATATTGTGCTACTAGCTGTCTCAATAATTCCCAGGTATTTGTAACTGTCTTTGCCTTCTAAAATCGTAGCATCTGATTCACAAACTTTGGTATTGGTTGCGGATTTGGTCTTATTCATTTCCAAACCAATTGCATTAAAGAATGACTTGTCTCATTCATTATTCTTTGAAGTTCTTCATCAGATTCAGTAAGCAATTTCATATCATCAATAAATAGAAGGTGGTTTGTAATATACATATCAGACTCGGGTTTGACACCGACTTTCTGATATTTGACACTTAGCTTACGGGTTAGTGGATGCATGCAAAAAACAAATAAGAGAGGGGACAGGCTGTCTCCCTGTAAGATACCTCTCTCCAACCTTTTCTCTAGAATTGATTCTCCGTTCAATCTGACATCAATTTTCCTATTGGAAATAGTGGCTTTAAGGAAGCTTGTGATCCACACAAGGAAATTCAGGCTCTCTATACATTTGATAAGGTAGTCGCATGCAATCATCCGGCCCCACCTCCTCTTTTTTCGGGGTTTTCTTTTTATGAGGAGGCTGTGACGTTCTGATATAAACTGTTATTGGTTTCACACACATAAGTGTGCTACTTATCCGGGCAGCCACGAAAAGGCTACAGTCATCCATCTGTCTCACGACAGATTCTGCCCAGTTAAGAAAGACTAAAGTTGTAGGTATCTCAAGTCTGGAGTTAGAAGATAAAACTCGAGTATTTTTAACACGTAGTCATTCTGTGCTGCTTTTGGTTTCAAAATTCCAAGTGGTTATATATGGAATGGACACAAAGTCATTCCACTTTCTGATAAAATATATACTTGCTATAGTTATCAAAGCCACAGGATAAAATTTTCATTTGAGTTTCCTGTATTGGAGCGGTCCATTAAATGTTTTTCAGGTCTTGCCTGACCAAGATATCTTCATCCTTGGGAGTTTCCAACAATCCATTTGACAATAAGGGTTTCATCAATCACCCACTAGTTATAGTAATATAGTAAAAATAAATTCCTCTTTTTAATAAATCTCAGGAAAATACATTTTCTTTTTGGGAAACGTTCAAAGAATGTACCTTAAATTAATACTTGATTTGCTTATCTAATGAGTCTGACATATTTCAATAATATATGTTAGGTTTTGTATCAATCCATTCAAAAATACAATTTTGATAAACAGTGATTATTCTTCTCTTTAATTCTTCATTGAAAGCAATAATTGGTATTTTAATTAACAAAGTGTCATTCTCTTTGATATCTGCTTTCTAATGAAAAGTGACACTAATAAAACAAGATTCTTAGTACCTTAATGACTTCATTTTTTATCTTTTTTTTTTATTCCCATTTTTTTTAAATTTCCTTGCTCTCTTTTAAGGGAAAATTAAATGACCCTCATGTTTCTAAATTTTTGCTATTTGCTTACAGCTCACTGCTTGATTGAGAAGTTTGCCAGACAATGGGATTTCGAATCCACCTCCCAGATTCTCTGTGAAGGAAACACAGTTGTTTTTGTCCAATCAGAAATAAAAGAGCAGATCGGGAAGCATTTCGATTCCATTGAAGATGGAATGCTCAAGACCAATATCAAAGTGTACAGGGATGAACTTGGAAGCAAAAGCCATCTTGTTTACAACGACACGAAATCGTCGAAGGAGAATACATTCTTTTTCACGACCACCAAGAGGGGATCTTATTACGTTGTCCTCTCAGCTGAGACCACTGAGATAAAAGTCAAAGAGACACTTGGAATTGACACGAAAATCTTCATGGTGGAAGCCAACAGACCTACTATTGTTTCCGGGAATGACGTAGAAGTTTACAAGGCAGAAAACATGGTGAAGAAAATAGTTGAGTATGTCGAGAATAATATAACACTGCAAAGCATGGAGGAGGAAGACGAGAAAAGCTATCAAGGAATGTATCACGGTTTAATTATGAAACTGTTTGGCTTCTTTTTTATTAGGCTGATAAGTATTATCATTACAATATTTGCATCCAATTACAGCATTAAGAAGTTTTATTCTTCTCAGGGAATATTATCACCAAAATAAATAATTGTTTTAAAAGAATGAATTTGTCTAAGTTACTTAATTATTTATTGTTATAAGAAGATGTAATTAATATTTTACCTAGTTATAGATAAGTCATATTGTTATTAGTATTTCAGCATTTATTTGATGGGTAATCTAATAATTAAAGCCCGAAAATTGGTTGTTTATCAAATCACAATTTGATATTGTGATTATTTTATTACGTTTCGATTTTTATTGGATACACTTTTTTACGAATTTTGTTCACTCCCGGGATTCGAACATGAGCTTTATATTTTTGTTATTTACAATGTCAACTTCACACCACTGCGTTAAAGCTAAATTGTATTGGTTTAACATATCATTCTCTCATTTGAACTTTGCCATACTTCTATTCCAATGACAAATTAACGAACTAAAGCTTTTTAAGTTATTTACGGGACATCTGTGCCTAAAAATCAAGAAGACATTTCTCTTAATTATGATATAAACCATGCGAGTGATATTTTGCAAATTAGAATTTTTCCCTTAGATTCTCATTTTAATATCTTCTTTCTTTATTTTATTTCCAGTTATCTTATGACTAGTTGAAATAATCAAGGTCATTTATTTAATGTCTTTTAAGCATTTATAGGTACTTTTATCGGCTTAATATGGAATGCCAAGAAAATCTCTGGCTGGCTGCCTGATCAAATGTAATTGTTTTTTATTAGGACAATTATTTATTGAATTCCTACAGTACACAGTCTTTCTTTGAACTCGAATTCATACTTTTAGATGAAAGATCCTATCTTTAATATCAAAGGCATTATCCTTTATAAATCACATCCGAAAAGGAAATTAATGTAATTGGATATTGATTTACAAGTGCAAAGTGAATATAATTCCATACGTAATGGCCTGAGAAGAACTGGTAACGAAATACCACAACAAACATAGTAAAGAGATAGGAATTGAGCCAAAAGTCGAAGCATACATTCAGTCTATTGTACTCAAGAAGACTCTGGAGTCTATTTCATTTGAAAGACGACGAGGCATCGAAGAAACGGACAACCATGAGAGTCTTGAGCAGTTAGTGCTCAGATCATCGGGTGTACAGAAGAAACTTGACATGGAATCAATCAAAGAGTAACTATTAGATTACCCATTAAGAAGACATAATTTATTATTGCATATTCATAATTCTAGGCTTTACATTGATTCGTTGAGCTATCAGTAAATCAGCTATATAAACCAATGAAGTTAAACACTTATTACAATAAATTTATTAAAGAAACTAATCAAAAAAAATAATAACGTTCAAAGTTCTTAATAAAGGTAAAGGAAAATACAAGTAAATTACAGATTATAAAGCAGAAATTAACCCACGTAGAGATAAATCTCAATTCTATCAGTGTCAAGAAAACAATCAGAAAAATCAAAATGACAGAAAAAACTATCAAATTGACAACTCGGGATCTCAAAGAGTTAAAAACATAGGCACTTATGAAATTTACAAATAGAATCACTAAATTCTGATTTAATACCTTCTTGGCTGCAGATGCTTTATTAAGAAATTTCAACTTGTAATTTCTATTGAAGATTTTCAGCATGTCCAAGAGAAAAATAAGTCCACATAAAACTGAAAAAAGAAACAAAATTGCACTTTTCTCCCCAGAGACACAAAGAAACGGCAAGTTTGACAGTCTTTTGACAAAATAAGTCAAGCTTGGTCCTTCAATAATTTTAAAGATTCCAATCAGACAAGAAACAAGAAAATTTTGAGAAACAAAGGAAAAAACCGCTTCCATGGGCTCAAAGAAAAATGAAATGTTTACTAAATCTAAGACATTTGATCTCAATTAATTAAATAATACAGTGATTACTATGATGAGTATGTAATTGAATAAAGGCGGTTTTGTTATTCACTTTAGATATGATATTTAAAAGAAACTTAGAATTACTTGTTTGACTATCTTATTCCAGTTAATTTGATTATTAGATATGTTTTAAAAAGAACAGTGCTTTTATTTCAAATATTTATTGTTGAATGGCTATTTAAATGAAGCATCAAGGAATTCGAGTACATTATTTTTCAAATTAATGATTGATTAAATTTAAATAACCGAGTAATTTTAAGAAATCTGTATCCTTCAAAACAATCATCAGGAGAATACAATAGTTATAATAAAAAGGTAAAACAAGGAAACCTTCTAAGCTATTTTCAAATACAATTTGTTGTAATGTGTATGCAGAATCTCGTTGGTTTATATAGCTGATTATTGATAGCTCAATAAGCCAATGTAAAGCTAGAATTATAAAGTAACAATTAAGAAATGATGATTAATCAAGAATTAATTGTATTTATAATTGCAGATATAAATATAGAATTTGTTAAATAAATTATGTCTTCTAATTCTCAAGAATTCTATGTACAACTCGATAAAACTAACACAATTAATTAATATTCAACAAGGATTATTAGTTGGTCAGGTACAGACTAAATGAGCATTTAATGTAGATACGTTTTCTATCTATTCTTATTAACTTAAAATTCAAACCACCATGTGTCTTGATGAGAACCGTCTTACTTGTCGATAAAATATATATTTTAGTTCGTGCTTAGCTGTTAGATTTGATCAAAGGCATTGCTATTAGAACCTGATTTATTTATCAGTTTAAAAAAAGGAATTAAATATATTTCTATAGTTAATAAATCTTATTGTCAAAAAGATTTACTCTAAATTCAGGACCAAGCCCTATCATAACTAGAAGCACCATATATGTTTTATATTCATTTATAAACAAATATCTTACCTCTACCTCCTAACAATAGTCTGCTGTCTTCCTTATTTTTTAAACGTATTAAAATTTTCAAGGAGTTAAAAAAAAGATAACTAATCTCTTAATTAAAAATTGAAATAAATTGTAAGACAATATTGTAGTGATTTACTGTTTTTCTATAGTTCAATGTTATCTCAGCAAAGGCAAATTAATTCAAAAAAAACTACAATACTGAAGGTACCAATCTTCTTCGTCGGATGATTATTAAACGGCTTTTTACACGTAAACTTACTATCCTAAATTCTGGGGATCACAGGTCTACCACCACACTGATCATACCCGATCACTGGTGACAAGTGGAACAACAAATGCTTGGACTGAGGCTTTACCATCTGCTTTTCAAACTTTTCTATTCAATACATTCTACAACCACATTTCGCAATCTCCCATTCTATTTAATCTAAGACACAGTCCTCTCCAAAGACTTTTTTGATCTTCAGTTTTGTAGTTAAGTAGTAGCTATTCTATTTTTATTGGGTACGGATTATCTATTTTTACGAGTAGATCCAAATTATTTCACTCAACAGGATTCGAACCCGATCCTCAGAGTTTTCGTTATTATCCGAAGTTAACTTCACACCACTGGGCTACGGAAATTCATTCAATTTGAAAATTTTGTAAATTCTTTTTCTTTAGCTATTAAAGTCAATACAGGGAACTAATTACGTCTACAAATGATTGTATTTAAGGAAAGTATACATTATAAAGCACAGTGCCTGCTAGGCATCAATATTATTTTGTTACTAATAAATTGGCTTGTAAATATGATAATCCTTCTTAATATATTATAAATAGAAATGAATTTAGCTATTGATCCGAGATGTTGGACGTATTCCTATGCATTTAACTGTTAATAAATAATTATTTAAGTTTAGCATCTTTCATTGAGTAATGGCTGGATTGATTTCTTAATCACCGATTCTTCCTAGATCATTACATATGAAATGACTTTTAATTTATTTTAAAACAGAAATAAAGATATGATAGTTTGATTTTGAATTCAACGGTATATTTGGTTCCTGTTGAAGAGATTTCCATTGAGAATTTAAATCTGATTTAAATGAGTACATCCCTTTCTTTTTTTAGATAATTCAACTGAATATTCATCTATTAAATTTTTAAAAATTCGAAATGAAAATTTTTAATCAACAAGCCAAAATATTTTTTAATATTTCTTTTAATTTTGACAGTATATAGAAAGTATTCAAACAAATGAATTTGGCATTTATAAATGCATGACTTTAAACTAGAGCAAGAAAGGAAAGCATCTTAATACTGTCTAGCGGTAAAATAAACACTTTATAGTGGTGAAACTTGGTCTTTCCATTGAGAGATTGGTAATCTCTTTCTTAACTCCTTGTGTGAAAATTTTTATGAATTGGAAAAATACGGAAGACAGCAGGCTGCAGTTATCTGTAAAATAAGTCTTCTGATAGGAGATGTAACATTTACGACACATAGGAGTCCTGTGTAGCGTTTGGTTTAAAAATACCGGGTGATTGAAGAAAGTGTATGTATATATATGGATATAAAGCCATTCCACTTTGGGTATAAAACATATATTTTGCTCCTAGTTATCGAAGCCCACCAGGATATGATAGGGCTTAGCCCTGAATTTAGAGTGATCCGTTGTGTGTTTTTCCGATCTTGCCTGTTCCAAGTTTCCTCCATCCCTCGTGGGTGGAGTTTTTAGCAACCCGTTTGACAATAAGGTTTTCACCGATCACTCACTGGCTATAGCAATATAGTGAAAATAAATTACTTTTTTTCCAGTTTTTAATAAACTGTTAAAAATATTTTGCTTTTCAAAAGAAGGAAGAAGATCATTCAGAAAATTATGTTTAAATAAGCAAATAATTTGGAATATTTGTTTAAAATATTCAATAAAGTAGGTCATGAACATATATAAACTGAAAATTTGTCCATGCCATGTTAATTTCGAAAATGGTTTGCTTCTCAGCTTTGATTCAAGCCAAATCATCCTCCTTCAATGAGACAGAAACAAGTAAAATTAAAGAAGTATCCCGAATTGGAAATGTTACACTGTCAATTATAAGCTCAGATACACAAGGAATGTTTCTAGAGGCAATGAGACTACTAAAATTAGAGAGTGTGAGCGTTTCCTCTTTGGACCATCCAGACCGGTTATTCATTTTGAATCAGGACGGAACCTTAGAGCTCAGCAATCAAAAATTAGCAAATGCCATATATGAAAGCATTGATCACTGTGAACCTAGATATTATATTTCAGTTGAAGGGTCCAAGGGTGTACGTTACTATGAAATATGCAAGAATAAAGAAAACGGAGCAATTAGAATGCAAATAACAGGTGAAATGGAACCAGGAAGAGTTAGAAGTGTTTTAGAAGAAACAAAAGACTGGTTTAGCAAGTCAGAAAAGACAAATAATTCAGAAAATTCTTCTGGCTTTGACTATCTCCCTGATTCTGGCCTTAATGACTGTGGACAAGAATTATGGGATGACATTGATGCCATTAATAACCCAAGAATTTTGTATAAAATATTGGAGTTCGCGAAGAAAGTATTTGATTCTCAGTGTATCATATATGTTAGAACTGATTCAAAGGTATATATACAACATGACTCTGTATTTTATGAAGTTGTTCAGTTGTCTGATTCATTCGAATTTATTAAAAGCAATTTAAATAACGATTCTGATCTCAGACTATTACGAATAGATTTTAGGGAAGAATAAATGACTGCAGGTTACTCTGATGTGAGGCATTGAAGAACCTTAGTATACTTCTCCAAACTGTTTGAATGAAGATTTTCTTTAGTACATTGATGTCTGTATATTTATCTCAATTAACTATCTGAATTGAGCGAATAATGAATAATCTCAATGTTATGCCAGCTGCTTTCTTGAGTCTCTAGCTTATCAAAGCTAATTCCTTTCTTAACCTATACAGAATAATTAAAACTTTTCATGAATATTTATTTAATAGTTTTAAGATCAATAATGTATTGCAGTACATGAAGAATAATTGATTAAAGTTTTCATTAACTAATTTCCAAGACTGCAAACTTCATATATTTGTTAATATCATCCACCTCCTTTACTTATTCATATCTGGGCAGAATCTGTCGTGAGATGGATGACTGTAGCCTTTTCGTGGTTTCCCGAATAAATAATACACTCATGTGTGTGAAACTAATAACATATCAGAACGTCACAGCCAGCCGACTCATAAAAAGAAAACCCCCGAAAAAAGGAGAGGTGGTGGTGTGTGCGGGAGCGGCATGGATAAAAAAGGGCTTGCCCGAAGCTCGAAAGAGTAGGCTTTGGATTTGTTCCAAGTGCCCAGGAACCTCAGTAGGAGGTTTAAAATTTCCTCCTATAGAGGCACAGACGCTTCTAGTTGTTTCGTTTTTTTTTACTTATTCATATCTATTAAATTTATTTTTCAATTCAATTTATGTTGATGACTGTTTGTATCTAATAAATCTCTCATTAAATTGATTCATTTACCTACTTTAACAATAAATATTCTTTTGATAATAAGTGTGAAGTTCAAATTGATTTACTCAAAATTCTTTATATATTTTTATCTTGAATACAGTTTGTGAAAGACATTTGTGACTGTCAGTAAAACAATTATTTTGAAGTTTTAAATTATAATCTCTAGGTAAAGCCAATGATCCATATACATTTTCATTAATTAATGAATAAGGTGAATAACCTTTTTGCAATTACCTGATAAGTAATACATATGTGTGTGAAATCAAGAAAAAATACCCTTTCAATAGTAAAGGTATTTAAAGTACATCTCTGTGCTTAGACCAGGGGTTAAAAGTCCTTAAAATGATCATTCCACATTTCGGTCTCATGTCATTAAACATCGTCTTTATACACATAAAATTTGTCTAGTGCAAAAGCTAACCGTATATGGTTGACCATAAAAATAGCAAAGTTCAAAAGTTTTTGTTTTTCTGATGAAACTTGTGTCAATTATATTGATTTATCAAATTTTTTTTAATGTCAGTAAGTCATTAACAAACAATGAAATATAAATGAATCTCCTATAATAAGAAAAGAATTCATAAATGGTACAGATGTGAATATAATGAAAGAATCTTTCAATTTCTGATTTTATTTTTAAAGACACTGAAATATTCAATCAGAACAGAAATGTAATTACCGTCATTGTTGGTTCTTATATAAGTGATTGCTTAATTTATAATTTTATTTCTTTAAATAATTAATCTTGTCATAGAATAACAGAATATTAATTTAAAAGTCTCCGGGTTGTTTACTAAATAGAATTCATACTAAGAAATAAATGTAATTCTATACATTAAAGCCACCTTAATAATTCTGAATATATAATATAATTTTCTGAAAGGACAAGAATTTTTAAGTGATTTTCTAATATATTAAATTATGTTTTTTCTAATATATTAAATCCATGGCGATTTACCTAGCATATTTCTTAACTCAAAATATAATATTTGTTGATTACCTAGCATATCATATTTTTTGATTACCTAGCATATCATATTTCTTGACCTTTTAATAAAATAAATTTATAACTTCATAATTGCCTTTAAGAAATTACCTGAAAATGATATTCTTTGATCTTTTATTGTATCAAATGAATAATTAGATATGAATTGATCTTTGTAAATGTTTGTTATTTCAAGGGATAAATTAATTAATTTCAAATTAATGGATGGGTTCCTGAGAAGGGGATTTAATAATTATATTTGTTTTCTTAATTAAAATCATTCTCCTTATAATCACAGGCCCTTAGTTTTAATATGATTATTTTACGCGGGAAGAATGAGAATGGAATTAAATCAGGTTCGAGTCGAAAAGAAGCTAAAGATGAATTTCAAGATATTAAAGCATGTAAAATCATGGAACAGGATTTCCAAAGTAATAAGCAAGAAACCAGGTTAGGAAAGGAATCACAAAAGGATAATAAAGCAAAGAGTCTTAATCTTACAGTAGAATTAAAGGTGAATCAAAAGGTGTATTCAAAATGCACAGAACATAAAAAAGGCAATTCAGGCTTGAAAAGGAATCAGAATGAGAAATCATTTTATTTAAACAAGAAAATCGTTCTGTACAAAACAGAAATGTGTCGTAGCTTTTTGGAGGTTGGATCTTGCAGGTACGGCGATAAATGTCAGTTTGGACATGACAAGGAGGAAATCAGATAAATTCAAAGGCATCCAAAATATAAAACAGAAATCTGTAAAACCTTCTGGAATGAAGGAAGCTGTCCGTATGGAGGCAGATGTTGCTTTGTGCATCTAGAAAACTCTGAAATAGAAAGGAATCCGTGTTTGGACAAGGATGAAGTCCCAACAAATCTTATATAAAGTAAAATATATACAAAGGATGAAATAGAAATAGATTTAACAAGTGGAATTAAATTTATAAATGCAAAACCTGAAAATAATGAAACTTCAAGTAAAATTAAATTGAAGCTATCTGAGCAAATAGATGAAAAAGTTATTGAACAGTTTGTAGAGAACAGAAACAATGAACATTATTTTAATGATTCAATAAGAATAATAAATATTGAAGAAATGTATTATGAAGATTACAAAGATCACTTACAGGAGCATAGTTTATGGAGAGATGAGTGAAATTAAAATGATTGGATCTTCTTTTCCATTTGTTTAATATGTAAATACAATTCAAGTGTTATTAATAAATAATAGAATTAAAAATAGGTTTAATTAAATTTATTATAATAAGTATTTGTAAATAAAAGTCAGAACAATCCTTTTTATTGATGGTATTGATTTTCAATCTTTTAGATAATATATTTATTTAGGGAAGACACCTTTTATATTGGAATGTTAGGTTCAAAGGGCTATCATTATATATTAATTAGCTGCAGAAATAAATTAACTGTAAAATCATTTATTATATTAAAGAAAATGAAAACACAATTTTAATTGCATTTTATCTTACATCTCCAGAAACAGCCTTGGTTTTAATAAACTCTCCGTTGTACACCAGCTTAATTCCTTTGAATGTTAAATGACTGTCAATAATTTTGAAATGGCTGAATAAATTTTTATAAGTTGTCTTAGAAAAATCTATCTTTCCACAATTCAAATCTTCAAACATCTTCAAATAACCATTCATAGATATTCTAACCCCTTCGTTGTTATTTAATTGAATCGCTTCAACCTTGGAAGTTTCAGAATCTTCTACACAACATATCATCCCTTCACTGCTAAGTTGCTTAAATTTAACCTTCTTAATATTTAATAAGAACAAGAAAACCTTATTAATTAAATCTTCTTCGGCATACACAGATCTTAGTCCAGAACAAATGAAATAGTTCTTGTTGGATAAGACTTCTTCACAGTATAATTTATCCATTTCAGGTGCTGGAAATATATTTTTAATAAATCCACCTCTTAATTCAAAATAATAAAATTCAGGGTCGAATAAAATGTTATCCTTAATTAAGGCAGTAAACTCTGTTATGTAATCTTTGTTTTTTAATGAGCCACTGATGAGTGTTGATTTTACTAGATTAATATAATTAATTAAAGAAATTACACTGACCGTTTTTAAAAAAGTTGTAGG
This sequence comes from Drosophila melanocephala, assembly GCA_037043625.1. Taxonomy (NCBI): domain Eukaryota; kingdom Metazoa; phylum Arthropoda; class Insecta; order Diptera; family Drosophilidae; genus Drosophila; species Drosophila melanocephala. The sequence continues at coordinate 17,419 of JBAMBD010000752.1, forward strand.
ATTTTTTTGAAATTTCTTAAATTCGCTTAAGGATTTCTTTGTGAATTCCTCATTCGCCAAGACAAACAATTCTTTAATGATTAAATCTTCTTCTTTGATTTCGCTGTCAAAAATCAAGGACAAGGAATCAGATTTGATCAATTTTACATTCTTGTTGTAATAAAAGAAAAGAAACTTAAGATCTTCAGTTTGTTCTGTATAATTCAAAATCATGGACTGAAAAAAATGATTTAAAAAGTAGTAAAGGGTGAGTTCGAGTCCTGGTTAACCTTATAAATGAAGCAATGTGTGGAATATACATTCATTTAACTAAAATCATATTTACTTAGGATGATTCTCAAGAATAAATTTTGTAGATCATACAAAGCTTTTCAGGCCTAGGGATGGTGATACATGTATGGTTTCAACCATATTAACTACCTTTAATCAAATATTCGCAATGATACAAAGCATTTCAGGCATAGGGATGGTGATACACCTATGGTTTCAACCATATTAACTACCTTTAATCAAACATTCATATTGATATGTATTTAAGCACCTAAATATCACATTATAAATATCACATTATATTAATATTACCTGGCACAAATACACTTAAACCTTCATAAATGATATTAATTTTCTTTTATATATACAAAATTTTTATTAAAAGTAAAATCTATCAAACCCATTGGCATCATATTTTGGCAAATTGCTTACGCTTGACTCCCTCATATCACCCCGATTCCTCATATTTCTAAAATACGCTTCCATTTCCTTCCTTGTCTCAGCTAGTCTCCCAATCAGGTCTTTTTTCTTTCCTGTGTAATTCAAACCAAACTCTCTCATTATTTGCTTAAGTTCAAATACAGTTATATTGCCTATGTCAATATTGTCTGTTACATTTTTGAAGTTTTCTATTATTTTTATTGTCTCATGATTAACAGAGGGTGATGAAAGGATGTACGAGAGAGAATTAAGGGCTGTGGAACCTTCATTCCACTCTGGTTCCTCGTTAAAGGTGTTGTACGTGTTGGTGTTGAGTCTTTGTCTTTTTTTATCTTATAGTAAGCTTGCAGTCTGGCCATTTCTTGACTGACATTCCTTGCTCCTTTAGAATATAGATAGTTCTCTCTGGGAACCTGTTTTGCTACCCCTTGATTATAATGGGTTGAAAATTGTGGGGTGTTTTGCTGATATTGTGGCATTTTGGTTTTACAATAGTCTGACAAAATATTATAACTCGTGTTGTTTCCAGCGTGGCCTGAACTGTCCTGCAGAAGAATCTCTCTCAGGTAGTTCGGTTCAGGATTTCCGAATCTTCCAAAATGATCTGTTGATGGATGGTTGAGATTCATGTATCATAACTTTGCTGAAACTTTATATTTTTCTGTTCTGTACAACCTTTTCGAAATCTTGTAAGCTCATACTTTGCATTGCATTGCTGTAATCCTTCATGTTTCTATCCTGCAAGCCTGTGTTAAGCCTGCTTTGTTCCTGTTCTTTCTTCCTCAAAGCATTATTAAGATCTTCTTTGTCGTAGTCAGGTTCTTTCTCTTTATTTCTGATTTTAGATAAGTCTTTGCAGTAAAATTCTATCTCTAAATAAGGATCTTTTTTGGTTTCATTCTTCGTCTCATAATCCATTACGACATTCGGGTTGACTTTCTCATGTTCCATCACTTGGTTAAAATTTTCTTCCATAATGAAACGATTTCCTTTTTTTCTGTTATAAGACTAAGTAAAACCTGTTTCAGTTACAAAAAAATTATTCGTCAAAAAAATCAAAATTTTTTTGTTTTGTAATTAAACGGAATTCAGGTAAATAATTAAAAATAATTGGATGAAAACAGAAATATAAAACATTATAAAATAAGCTAATAATAAAAGACTATTTATTTAGATGATGAAATTTTTGATGTAACTAATTCATCTTCAATCCTCTTCTGTAATCTAATCTGATATCTTTCAAAGTCATTCAATTTCTTTTCCTCGGATTGGGGAGCAAAGAATCCACGTTTCTCTAAGTTATTCAAATCATGTACTTTATCATTCAAAACCAAATCTCGAAGTCTAGCAACTTCAAAAGATTTGTCTTGCTTCTGAATAACAACGAATTTGTTGTCTTTTATTCCTGTAATGACTGCTTTATGTTGTCTTAAGTCCTTATTCAATGGCGAAACTTCTCTTCCTAACTCAACAAATAAAAGTTGCATTGGGCTAAAATTTTTGAAAATTTTTACCGAAATGGAAAAATAATTTGATTTAAAAAGGTGGGAAATAGAAAAGATATTGATTCATACAATTGTAGTAACAGGACTTATGAACATCTTTGTAGAAGAGAAATCTTACTTTGGCTTAGCTATAAGACTCTTTCTTTGGATTTGATTTTTTATAGCAACGAGAGTTCGAGTCTGTCTGGTAAATATTTTTTAATATAGAATCAACAAGTTGAGATTCCAAATTCTAAATTTTGACATAACTTTCATTTCAGCCTAAATTGGTATTATTAATATAATTCTAGAATACATTTCTTCGTATCTAAAATGATGGAAGGATAATATTTTCCGTTGGTTCTAAACCCTTCCTAATGGATTTAGATTATTTTCAAAACGAAGTCAACAACTTATTATTGCTGTACTACAATGCTATTGGAATACTACAAAGGGATGCAGAAAATGAAAACATAAACGAGACAATGGAAGCTCTTGTTTCTGACATAATGAAGTGTAAGGCAAACTTGGAACAGTTTCTTCTACAGTCAAAGATACAGAAGAGCAGAGACATAGAGGATAAAGAAATCATAAGACAAGCCAAAGAATTTATTGAATCAGGTACTTATTTGATCGATATAATAACACAAAGCAAGGCTGAAGAAACTGAGAATGAAAATAACTGATTTTAAGAGATTTCTTTAATATAAAAATAAATATGTCATTATAATTCTATTCATCTCTACCTTGAACAGGTAATAATTAGATTTAAAGGCTATAAACCATTTAATAAGTAATGATTGCGTCATGATTTTAATTTATATTCTAGAGGAAAGTTTCTGTTTTCCTGACTAAATATATTATAAACCTGAATATCAAATTACACTCTAGGCGAAAGTTTCTGTTTTCCTGACTAAAACTAACTAAACCTGAATATCAAATTAAAGATTGAGCCTGACTAACAGACGATAAATAACTGTAAAGGAGAACTGGATAAGTGGCTTCAATGTTATTATTTTTAGACTGAAAATTCTTTTCATTAAAATCTATCATTTATTAATATTTTAATTTGGAAACATTTATTATATAATTTTAATTAAAAACTTACAAATGATTCAAAACATACTGGCATCATTGCAAAGGCACAACACCAATAACTAATTGTACAAATGAAAACAGTAGGTTCCATCCTATGTAAAGAATCTTGTGTAAAGAAATAGTTTAATTTTCATGGGAATTTACTTAACTCACCTTATAACTCAATTTTATGAAACTTTGCTTTCAATTGATGCTCTAGCTCATCAATGTTAAATGCATTGTTTCAGTTGCCAGAATATAAGTCTTGATAGCTGATGAATTATTTTTCATCGACAAATGCAAGAATAATATAATGACGTTGATGGCCTTGGTTCCTTAATACTACAACAAAATATTAAAGAGAACAGTATCAAATGTAAAGATCTTTAAGAAGAATTGAAAAAAACAATTCAAATCAAAAGAGAATGAAAATGGTTTGTACAATCATTTTGTTTCTCTTTCAAATAAAGTCAACTATTATTTTTGTATTCAAAATCAGTAGTTAATGAAGACATACTTTAAAATATTTTAGTATTTAAATCTTAAATAGCCCATCACATAAGATTGGATAATAAAGGAGAATTATTGAATGATCATAATATCTGTTGGGTAATTGTAAAAACAGGTGAAACAACTAGAAGCGCTTGTGTCTCTGTTATTGGAAGAATGAATCTCTTTCCAGGGCACTTAGAACAAATCATAAACCAAGTATTTAGGATCAGTGTCTTTTTTTCCGGCAGATGTTATTAGTTTCACACACATAATTGTATTACTTATCCACGTAAAGGTAAAAGTCATCTGTCCAGTTGCAGGAAAATAATTAAAAGATTTTGCAATTATTAAAGTCTTAGGTTAATACAATATTTCTATCCTGAAGATAAAACATACAGAATTGGTTAATTGCATGCTAGAAGAAGGCGAAATAGATCTGAAGCAGAAAGCAAACCTGTCAACTTAGTTAATCTAAAACAATTCTATTGCGAAGCCATGTATTGACGGTAATGAATTGATGAAAATTTGAAATATACTCTGATAAATCATGGAGATATGTATGGACAAAAATACTTGATTATATATGTCTTCATACATATCTATCTAGATCATCCTGACTATATATATAATAATTCCTACTATGGCCGTATGCATTCCCCAATGTTCAATCATATAGTTCAGAACATCTAAGCTGTATTAATAAATATTGGAGCACCATGAAGTTCAGTAGGATATTTTAATATTTGCCGATCTCACTGAAATCTTTTTCGGCTGCGACCAATGTAAATTAATCCTGAACATAGAACACGAATGAATATTGGCCAGCCTATCAACTCCAAATATCCTATCAAAATAATGATGTATGCAATCGTATATGTCGTTTATAATAGATTCACATATCCTGAAGCACATCATTGATGAACTTTTAGAATTAGCTGCAATTTATTATTGCTGTACTCGGCGGATGGTGTAGAATCGTCAGCAAGCAGTAGTTATAAAAAGATAAGTTCTTGTAAACTAGTAAGAATATATTTAATGGGTAAATGTAATATTTATTCTTTGATTGATTCCGTGTCGATTCTCTTATCAATGCCCGCTGATCTGTGCACTAACTGCTCAAGACTTACATTGTCGTTCGTCTCTTTAATATTCTAGAGTCTTCTGAAGTACAATAGACTGAATGTACACTTCGACTTTAGACACAATTCCTATCTCTTTACTATACTTGTTGTGGTACTTCATTACCAGGACATTACGTATGGAATTATATTCACTTTGCACATGTAAATCAATGATAACTCATTTGCTATGAAAGCATATTTTCTAGTTTTCTCATTTTCAACTTGAGTTAATAGGTCAAAATTGGTGATTCCAACCTCGATCAGAGTTATTTCACTTTTATCATGTAAGAAGATATCTGGTCTATCATGTTGTAATTCCTGTATCTACTCGACATTTTCATTTGCTACAACATCTTGAACGGAATGAGATTTCAATTTTCTTGTCTTCTTAATTTCGAATCTCCTACACAGTGATAAATGTATGCATCTTAACACTTCATTATATCTTCTCATGTAATCATGACCTAGCATAAGGTCACATTTAGTAGCAAGATGATCTACTGTCTTTGGCACAAGTTCTTGTAAATAACCATAATTTATTGTAAAAATTTTCTATTTATAGAAAATTCGGACATCTCGAAGCTGATTGATGGATTTGCCCATTTCGGAAAGTACACTTCTTTTTCTGGAATTCAGTTGTTCAGACCTCGAGGAAGTTATCGAACAAGTAATCAGAGCTGCTATGACTCCACATACAGCGTGTGGTGGCTACCACAAACATCAAATATAATCTGACAAGCCAATTATAAGAAAAAAGGACAAAATATTCCTATTGTATTATCTTATCGATCAAAGTCATGAAATGCTTCAATAAATATTATCTCTCAGTAAGTAAATATTCTAGAATCGACCCTTATTCCAATAAACAAAGAGTATTACTGATCTATTTTCAATAAGAAAAGGCATACATAGAAAATATATTTGAACAAATACGCTGTGTTTAATATGAATTCCTCTTTAGAGACAACTAAATTATTTACAAATCCTACCCTGTAACTAATTAATTATATTTGTAAAACAAGGAGTTGATATTACTATTCTGGATAAACTAAAGCAAAGAGATTATCTTTAATACCGGTATGAAATAAGGATATATTTTAAAATCAATTTATATTTGCTTTATAACACATAATAGTCCTATGTGACATAATTCTGTGAATCTAACTTGAATTATATTAAATGAAAATGAGAACAATCTAGATTTCAAGATATAGACAATCAAATTGTATTCAAATTTCAAAACCAGATTAAAATATTATTTATTAGGGATGAAATTCAGATAAAGTATTAAAAAGATGCTCTTTTTAACGATAGCTAAAGAGTACAGTAGATGCCCACCTCTAATATATATTACTCTTTGAACACCAATCCTATTCCTCTGACATTTTCATTTTTACAATTCTTCAGTCTATAAAAATTTTCACTTTCATCTTCCCCATGGACTCTCACTTGAATAATAATAGGGATTTAATTTTTTCTGAATTAAAAAATAAGAGTATCAGCAAAATGGCAGATGCAGCAACATTTTACAGACAAGACAAAAATTTTTGTCTGAAAATTTTAAATTATGCGTTAGAACAATCTGAATTTGAAAATTCCGAACTCGGCTTTGATTTTGTGGATGCAAATTCAAAGGAAAACATTTTAATTTTACTCTTAGGCGTACATTTACAATATAAAATGGAATACAAGCACTTTTTAGATCAACTGAAGCATGCTAAAGACAAGCGAATTGATTTGTTAAGAGGAATAATATTTATGAACAACGACCAACTGGACGAAGCATTGTTCTGGTTCAATAAAATACAATATAAAAAGGGAATTGACATAATAAACCTGAAGCGGAATAATAATAAAGTGGAATCAGAGGATGATTTAGTTAGGTGCTTTCAGAGCAGTAAGAATTGGAAAAGAGAAATTAAAGTTGAAAATGCAAGCAAAGATTTCCTTTTTAGAATCAACAAGGCAGATGAATACGATAATGAAAATAATATTGATGTGAAAATAACAAAAATAGAAAAAGAAATTGAACAGAGCTTATTTGATGGAGCTCTAAAGAAGCTCGAACTGCTCAAGGAATTCAACTCCCCAGAAGTATTCTATTTGATTGGGAAAGTATACCATCTCAACGATGACTGTGAGAAGGCTTGTCAATATTATGAATTGTCTAGTAGAGAACAAGATTATGCACCTGCTAAATTTAATTTATGTAAAATAAAAGGTCTTCCATTCTTATACAAATCGAACAGCTCGTGTGTGGCAGATTACAACGCATTGCTTTCCTTGAAGAATAAAGAAAGGACAATCGATCTTTCTAATTGTTCCACTTTGGTTTGTCGAATTGTTAATTTTTCAAAGCTTGTAAAAGAAACTGCTTTAAAGAAAATGTACTCGGATTTTGATTTTAAAAAAATGCAAAATTATTTGAATTCGATTGCTTTGAAAAATAACAAGGCAATAATTGAATCTTATCGGGACAAGGAAAGTGAAATTTCTATTTTCTCTGATCTACTAAAAAATATGATATATGATGCCTCTATTGTAGATTATATCAAGTATAATCTTGGCTGTGTGTCACGGGATCATTCTTTACTGGAATCCTGCAACATCCCTGAAGCTATAATCGTACTTGATTTTTTAAATAATAATTTGGAGACAGAATCTTTACCTTTGAAATATTATTTATTTTACAAGAATAAAAAATTTGCCAACCTTGCTGGGAATTCTGATTCATTTTATAATTTACTGTTGGGAATTTCAAATTTAGACAGTGATTTAGAAAAGGCAGAAGAAATATTTTATGAAACTAGCAAATCCCCTTATTCAATAAACGGACTGGGTGTATTATCAATAAAGAAAAACAAAATATTAACAGCTATTAAATATTTTAAGAGTGTTGAAGGAATAATTGATACTGGTTTAAACCTGGGACTTTGTTATTTAATAAATAAGAATTGGAATAAGTCAGTCGAGTACCTGACTAATGAATTGAAAAGGGGAAACAAAAAAGCCTGGTCTAACAGGGTCGTTGTTTATTTGGCAAGAAAGATAGGAGATGTAAAATTAATTGACAATTTAATTAAAATCAAAGATGAAAACAGCAAAAACATAAAGGAAAAATTTACTTATGAAGAAATAATTCAGGGGAATAACGAGAATGATGATTTAATTAAAAAATTAAACCTGGAAAAGGCTTTGATTTTATTAAAGAATGGAAGAATTCAGGAAGTTCAGGAGATGAATTTGAAAGATGAGGAAATAAGAATCAAATTAAAACAGAAGATCGATGAAGAGAATTTGAGAAAAATCAAAATGAAAGAGATTGAAGAGTATAGGAAGAAAAGAAAGCTTGAACATGACAATTAAATCTGTTAATTTACAACAGGGGTTTTATTAATTAAATTTAATATAATTATATTTTATTAAATAATTATTAAATTATCTACATAATAATATGGTATCCACCTTTTTTTGATTTTAAATAAAATATTATTCAATTCTTTAAATAATGGAAGAATGAAAATCATTAGAGATATTGAATGAATGGTCAATGTATACAGAAACATCAATAAATTTACTCTTTGAATCAAAATGGCCATTTTAATCTCTTTTAATTAAATAAAGAAGCCAGATTGAATAAATTTGATATTGAGGAATAATTTCCGATATGCACTGACTTGGATAAAGAAATATAAACATTTTCATACCCGGTTTCGGTTTAGTATTGATTTTATAATCCATAAATTTTTATTAGTTAGAAAAATAAAGCTTACGTTGCATAAAAAAAAAAGAAGCAACTAGAAGCGACCGTACCTCTATAGGAGGAAATTCTAAACCTCCTTCTGAGGCCCTGGGCACTTAGAACAAATCCTAAGCCCACCCTTTCGAGCAAGCCCTTTTTTATCCTTGCCGCACACACAACCACCTCCCCTTTTTTCGGGGTGTTCCTTTTATGAGGAGGCTGTGACGTTCTGATATAAAATGTTATTGGTTTTATACACATAAGTGTATTACTTATCCGGGCAACCACGAAAAGGCTACAGTCATCCGTCTCACGACAGATTCTGCCCAGCTTACGTAGCATAGAGATGTAAAGTTGAAATCGGATAATAATGAAAAACCTGAAGCTCGGGTTCGAATCCTTTTGAGTGAAATAATTTGGATATACTCGTAAAACTCGTCCACCATAATTGAATAGCTACTACTTAACTACAAAACTGAATGGCAAAAAAGTCCTTGGAGAAGACTGTGTCTTAGATTAAAAAGATTGCAAGGCTGCTAAATATAGTTGTAGAATTTTTTGAATAGAAAAGTTTGAAATGCAGATGATAAAGCATGTATTATTTCTGTTACCTCTAGTAATTAAGGTCAGCAAGATAGGATCTAGCATTTCCACAGAATTTAAGGTTGTGAATTTACGTGTAAAAGGTGGTATAGAAACCATCAAATGTGAGATTTGTACATTTATTAAATAAATCAGACTATAATAAAGGCAAAGGACAAATAATCTTTAAGGGGCCTGGTAGAATTATATCAGATTATGTGATTCTCATGAATAATTGCAATCACTAATAAAAAGACACCTGACCAAGATTGAGGATGACATATATTTAAAATCTCCAACAGGTAAAGATAGTCATTAAATAGCATTTTTACATTAAAATATATTTAAGAATCTTTTAGAAAGATAGGAAAACTATTTTATTTGTTCAAATTATAAGATATACATTGTAAATAATATTATAAAGATGTTTGAATGTCATTAAAACAACAAAAAAAGAAGTTAAGTTGATAAATATATGTTTATTATTGTCAAACCTGAAGTTTAACTGTCCTCATAGTCGATTTCACTTATACTAGACATTGAAGCAAAAATATCATCGGAATAAATCTTACTTACATAGTCTAAAACATATTCACTACTATTGTCTTTGAATGAGTACCTTTTGAACTTTAGGTTCAGCTTTGATTTAAAGAAGAATTCTGCAATGATCTTAAGGTGATCTTCATTTTCATTTTCCAAAAGCAAAGCAGTCCAATTCATGGATATCTCATTGACACATGCATCAAGTTCCTCGATATAATCTTCTTGATCTGATATTAAGATTGCTGATATGTATATGACTAATTTTCGTAAGAATGGAATGACACGCTTTAGAAAAATTTGTTTTTGCAGTGGAACATCAGTAGGATCCTCTGTAGAAATATTTACCAGCTCTTCAGATATAAATTCTTTCTTTAACCAAATCAAAAGTTCAAAAAAGCAAGGCAAAATTGAAAAGTTCGCTTTTATGGCTGATTTAAGCTGTTCAGACTCCGGAAAAACGTATTTTTTTTGATCGATTAAATCGCATACTTCTGAAATATTGGATGATAGAGATACTAGAAAATCTAAAAGCTTGTATGGATTCAATTGAACATCAAGCAAATCTTTATTAAAGTGGCTAGAAATAAAATTGAATGTATTATTTATCTTTTCCAATGCCTCTATATTGCCGTTTACTAGTTGAATCAACCTAATATATATTAAATCTTGTAGAAATGAGAATGGAAGTGATTCGTTTTCATTTGAAGAATAGTTGATTGATATAGCTTTAAAAACCAGGTTTAAATATCTTAAATAAGGCACCAGTTCAATGTAATGAGCATGTGTTAAAAAATAATCAAAAATTTTGATCGAGATCAAATAATTAAGCTGTTCACCTAAAGAATTAGAAACTGCGCCATGTTCATCATCTGTGAGAACATTTATAGAATTCTTACAGAAAATATTAATTACAATGTGTTCTTTGAGATGAGTTTCTATGTTCATGTTATACACTATGTCAAATATTTTATTTACATTCACTAACAAATGTGACATCCAAGGACTAGGTACCTCATCTTGGAATAATTTAATCTCTGTTTCTTTGCTAAGATACATAGGATCATCTAAAGTGAATATTCCGAAGTACGTAGTTTGTGATGTGGCTAGAAGGTTCGAAAAAAAGCGAAGTAAGTTCAAACCCATTGGGGTAAAATTTAATTTGTAATAAAAAATTTTTAAAAATTAAACTTCAGTAGTGAAGGTACCAATCTTCACCGTCGGATGGTTACTAAACCGCTTCTTACACACAAACCCACGACACCATACCCGATTACTAGAGACAAGAGAAATAATACATGCCTTATCATCTGCTTTTCAAACTTTTCTATTCATACATTTTGAAACCTCGCAATCTATTTAATCTAAGACACAGTCCCTTTCAAAGAACTTTTTGGCCTTCAGGCAGTTAAGTAGTAGCTATTCAACTATGATGGACGAGTTTTATATATTTTTACGAGAGACCCAAATTATTTCACTTACAAGATTCGAACCTATGCTTCAAATTTTTCGTTATTATCCGAAGTCAACTTCACACCACTGCGCCACGAAAGCTAATAAAAAATTTTCAAATCATTAGAATAAATTGATGATTTTGTTGATCACTTCTGGGATGACACTGAAATAGAGCAATAAATGAAATCTCATTCAAACGGTCTTGTGCTTGATTATTTACTTTACATATAATTCAGAAAGTTGACGTTTTCATTAAAATTTCTCTTTCTTTACACCTTGAAAATTTTTCAATTAATAAAAAAATGAAAGAAAGCAGGTTATAGTTATCAATATAACAAGTCTGCAATTATTATCTAGGAGACAGAGATATAAATCTTCTGCTGGTGTATATACAACACATAAACGCATTATAAAGCTGTGACGTTTGGTTCAAAATGTGAGCGATTTTAAAAGATCTGCATATAGGCATAAAAAAATTATAATCTCTAGTAACCAAAGCCTGACTAGGTATGGTAGGTCTGTAAACCAGAGTTTAATACAAAAGTAGTAAAGTTTTGTCTGATGTAATGAATTATTTGCATCTAATGAAACTTGTATAGATTATATTAAATAAATTTGTTAGTTTTGTCGAGTTGTACGTTTAAATCTTGAGAAATAGGAGACATAATTTATTTAACGAATTCCGTATTTATATCTACGAATATAAATATGATTTGTTTTTGAACAATCATCATATCTTATTTATTGCTTTCATAGGCTTTGCATTGGTTTATTGAGCTATATAAACCAATGAGGTTCCAAATAATTATCACAACAAAATTAATTTTTTTATCAATATCATCATTTGTCCAGTTTTGGAGGGAAGTTATCACATCACTGATATTCAATTTTGAGATAAGTTTATCCATGTAATTATCAAATTAGATTATGAAGAATCAAAAGATGAGATTCCGAACAATAAAAACTAAAATTGCAGTTGAATTATAAAAAAGTCATTTGTTCTAACTATATTGCCATAGCTACTGGGTGATCGGTGAAAACCTTATTGTCAAACGGGTTGCTAAAAACTCTTCCCACGAGGGATGGAGGAAACCTGGCCCAGGCAAGATCAGAAAAACACTCAACATATCACTTTAAATTCAGGGCTAAGCCCTATCATACCCAGGCGAGCTTCAATAACAAGGAGCACTATATATGCTTCACATCCAAAGTGGAATGGCTTTGTATCCATTTCATATATAAGCTTTTTCTTGAATCACCCGGCATTTTGAACCAAAAGGTTACATTGGACTCCTATGTGTCGTAAACATTACACCTCTACATCAGACATGCTTTACAGACAACTGCAGCCTGCTTTCTTCCTTTTATTTTTAAAATACATAAACATTTTCAAGGATTTAAGAAAGGGATTGCCAATCTCTTAATGGAAGTACCAAGTTTCAACACTATAAAGTGTTTATTATACCGCAAGACAGTATGAAGATGCATTCCTTTCTTTCTCTAGTTTAAAGTTATCTCGGACAGTGTATTGGTTCAATTTTTTTTACTGAAATCTTTGGATCCATATTAATATAAAGCATGAAGCATTTATTTAAATTTAACAAAAAATAAGAATTTGTCTTTTTTGAGATGGAAGTATTATGATTCATTACTCTTAAAGATATTATGAGCTTGCACAAATTCTAATAAAGTGAATTCAAGAGAATTTAAAATTTCTTGGAATGAAGATCAATTTTGTCTATTAATGATTTAAAGCTCTTTGAATGTGTTTAATATAAAGTAATGCTTCTTTGTAAATAACTGAAGATTCTTAATCATGGTTTGCAATCAGCATTTATATTTTTAAATGAAAGAAACCAAATTCGATCAAAATGGATTGGATTGTCTAAAAATGTGATTTTCGACTTCACGTTCAAATAAAATATTTGAATATTAAAGAAGAATGATCTAGATTTAAAAAGAGAGGTTTTCATTTCTTATTTTAGATGGAATAACTAAAATTATAAAAGCTAAAGACAATATTATGAAATATATTAAAAATTTTTAAATAAAATCTGTTGAAATGATTTAAATGTTGTTGTAATTTCTAATAATGATCAAAATATTTAAAATTGATATTCTATTTAAAAATGTGAACAAAATATCTATAGAATCAACAATAGATTGAATAATAAGATTGTTTATTGAATTTATATCAAAAGACTAACAAAACATTAGTTCTTGTATCAAATGAAGTAGAAAAGTTACTACTTCAGGACAAAATTTCTGTCTGAAAAGAGTGTTTGTAAAAGACAGTGTTTTAGATTAAACAGACTGTAATGTTGCAGAATGTATTGAATAGAAAATTTTGAATGCAGATGATAAAAACTCTAGCTCAAACATGCATTGTTATTTTTGCTTTCAATATTCAAAATCTACCAGATTATGATAGGAGTTGTAATAACCGCAAGTCCTCAGAATTTAGGATGGTGAATTCACATGTAAAACTTAGTCAAGAAAATTATCCGATGAAAGAGATTTCTAATCTCATGATTGAAGTATTTTTTTAATTAAAAAATATCTATGAACGCAAAAATCAGACACATTTAATATTGAAATATTTGAAATCCACATACAAATTAGAAAAAGAGTTTTCACTTATCGTTGTAGAACTAATATAAAAGACAGTATGATAGGAGAGAATGGTTTGCCTTTCATGAGAAAATGATCGGAATATTTTCAATAGGAATGACTTATTTAGATCTCGGTGGTCGAAGGGTTGTTCTAACCAAACTCTTTTGGACCACTTTGATAAAATTATGGTTAAATACTTACTGAATTTATCGAAATAAGAAATAAATCTTTGAAACTAAGTATCGTCTAGTTGTTTAAAACATTCATATGAAATTGAAAATCTATTAAATGCCTAATAAATGCAAAATATCTATATTGGCTAGAAAAAAGGTCTTTTGATTTTTAAATGCTATACATAGAAAGTATGATTCACCAAAAACTTATTTATCTAATTATTAAAGCTCTTTCTTACTGAATATCTACATCAGGAATGATGAATCATGCAAGTTTAAAACATATCCATGATATCAGAAAGTGAAGACAGGACTAGTACAGCGATCTAAGGTTTAATCATCACTCTCCTTAAGATGCTTGTCAGAGGATATTCTGACATTTGTTCTTATTAGTCTATGATAAAGACTTATATTCTTTATAATTCGGGTGTGAATAAATGACTTGCATATGAAATTTAAAAGGAATGGTTGATTAGAATACAGACTTTTAATACTGTCAATCTTTTAATATGATTGGATATTATTATACTTTAATTTATTTGTTGAAGGTACAAATATCCTTCGTCGAATGGTTATTAGCCTGCTTTTTACCCCTAAGATTAATATCCTTAATTCTAGGAAATAATCCGATTGTATCCTGGTAGCTTTAATTACTGAGGATAACAGTAACAATGCATGCTTTGGCTGGAGTTTTTATTTCGCCTTTGTAGTCTTCTATTCCATATATTTTACAACCAAGCAGTTTATTCAACCTAGGACACTTTCATCTTCAACGACTTTTTCCGCAAGCAATTTTATAATGAAGTATTAGTAACTCTCCCACTATATTATGTATGCCTTTTATGAGGAAATCTAAATTATTTCTTCCAACGAGATTTGAACTCAAGCCTCAGGTATTTCATATATCACGACTTCAACTTCATACCACTGTGTCAAAAAGGCATGATATTTTTAATTAAATATTTTTTATGGGCAAGAATGCTATGAGAGTTTAATGAAGATTTATGATCGATTGAAAATTGAAAGTCCCTCAAAATGTAGTTATGAATTGTTACAACCTTGTTCTGTTTCATCTCTAAGGACCTGAATTATATTGAACATTTCCCAAGGGAATCAATTTAAAATATTGTTCAGATGAGACACTTATTGTGTTCAAATATATAATTCTTGGATATTTTTATCTTTCCCTTGAAATATACTTATTTAACTATATCAGGTCATTACTAAATATATATATCTTGATACACAAATCTCAAGTTTCTAAGATCGAAGCATCTGTTTTTTTTTTGCTTAAATTTAAACTGATTGATCAGAGAAGATAAATGACCGAAGAACTAGTAATTTAATAAATTGTTTCGAACGAAAAGACAACTAAATGTTTGATATATTAGGATCATAGATCGTTCAGACTCAAATGATTATAACTTTCTTCAATGAAGACACGATTAAATTGTTTATGATCTTAATATAGTTAAAAATAGACGAGGATAAGACTCAAATAAGTATGTTGAACTTGTAGTAATCGGGGTTAAAGTCATCTTGACTAAAATCCTTTTTTTTTACACTAAAAAAATTTTTCATTTATTAAAATATTTATTAATCTGAATTGTATCTTTCATTTTAATTACTGTTGATGGTGCAATTTCAGATTTTTTAGCGTCAGAAGTTATTTTTCAATTTAGATGTAGAAATTTAGGCATTCGATTCATTTATAAACCAGTGTTATTTAAGAAATTTAGCTAACTTCTAATTAGGCTTGAGTGGCCTTCTTTGAATCATATTTGACGATCTCTTTCATATTTTTAAAATCCTCTGTAAAAAATTTGATCTTCATTTCTGTGAAAGAATTATTTAAATATAATTTAAAAAAAAATCACAGCAATAGAATTGATCGATTATAAGAATCGACTTCAAAACTGGTAAATTATAAATGACAAAATGATCAGCTTATGTATATAAAAAAGTTAAAAATATCAAAAGGAAATAAAATTCATGAAAATTAAAAACAAAGGTCAATTTAGATCAAATAATATAGAATACAAAAACAATTGACAATTCCCTAACAATATTTCAATCATAGAAAAATAAATTCATTCATGGAAATTCATTTTTAATTTATCATTTTGATTAAAAATTCTTGAAATGATAAGAAATTCTAATTGGGGGAGTTATAAAATAACTTTTCCTTGAAACCCCATGTGTTCAAAATATTTATCCGTCTTAGCGTTCATAAAATTAGTCGTTTCCCAAAAAATCGAAGATGCTGATGCTGTATCATTTGTCGAAGGTATTCGGCAGCTTTATCGTCAAAGTTTTTTATATACCTTGGATAATTACTTGACATCGCTCAAAAGTGATCTAGGCACAATTGAAATGACTATTCCATCCTTATGGAACTTTGTGACAACCTATTGCATTCTCATTTTGGTATCTCCATTGTTGATCTGCATGATTATTCAGAAATTTCAAGGTTACATAGCTGGTTCTAGATCCATACACATTCCTAAGTTTGGCCACGGAAGGAAATTCAGTTTTAATATAAAAGGAACATTGTTTTCATGCTTATTTGTTGTTTCTTGGGCATTTTTGATATCCGAAAGTCGTGATTCAAACCTCATGCTCACTAGTCTTTTGAGTTCGGCTGCTTTCAAAATTTTTGTCTGTTATTTTGCTTATTTAATTGCATTCATCTTTTCAGTTTCCATTTTCTTCAGGTTTTTCTCTGAATTGACTTTTCATCTTTTCTTTTTGGGTTCTATTATCTTTTGTACAGCTGGTATTTTCTTGTACAATATTCCTGTCTTTTACTGTATTACTACCCTTATACTGTTTTTCATCTATTATAACTTAATGGATTCTATAAGATCATTTCAAGAATTGATTAATCAAGGTTGGTTCTTGATATCTCCACTTTTTAAACCCATTATTGCCGTTTTGAGTTTCATCTTGATTTCTTTGCTTGGCTGTTCATATATAGGCCTGCGTTTATTACACTCTAGTAACTTGAACTTCTCCAATTGTATGTTGTATCTTTTCATGGTTTTTTGGACTGTAGCCTTAATGCAAAGCATTTATTTTGCTTTCATCTCCTGCTATACGTACCTTACCGAGAGTAAAAAAAATTATTCTATGTCACAAATGTTTAAGATGAATTCTATCAATTTAATTTTTGTATCTAGAGACTTGGTTTATGCTTCCTTTATTCCTGTCTCAATTGGTGTCTTGCCAATAATTTTAAGTTTTTTGATTCGTTACATTAATGATTGGAAATCAGATTCATTACCTTTCTATTTATTAAGCTATACATTGCGTGTGATTCAGAGTGTATTTGTAGCTTGCATGATGTTTTTCAACTCATATAATTCAATAATAATTCCTTATATGAGTATATATGCAGAAGATTACAGTCGTGATTCTCATATGAAAGCAGAAACCTTATATCCAGCTAGCACTAGATCATCTTCCCTTCTAAAGATCTTTGTAGAGAATATCATTTTTGGAATTTATATTTTTGGTAGCATTGTATTGAGCTTTTCAATGCCTAGTCTACACCTTGCTAGTATTAAGTTCTGGGTTTTTACTTTTAAGTTGGAATTCGCCTACTTTGTCGCAATAATATGTGGCATTCTATTCTATTATGTCTTTGCTGGCTTACTTCCTATTGTTCAGTCTAGGCACTTAGTAAAACATGATGAAAATAGAATTGTTCAGCTAGAATATAATAAAAGCAAGAATTTAACGGAAGTTACATATACAGTAGAAACATCGGATAATAAGACTGAATAGTACGAATCACACATCTCTCTGGAACCAAGGCTACAGGATTATGGTAGATCTATTAAATTCGTACTCAATGAGACATGTTTTTATTGATTTAAAAACATACATTACCCATAAAGAATTGTTATGAGCTATGCCTTCATATCGGTGTCTATTGAAAATTTTCTCATTAGGCATGAAAGAAAGTTTTGCAGGCGAATCTTTCGCGTTTACTTAACTGCTTTCATCACCAATTCATGTTCTATAATAGGAATAAATGTCTTCTTAGGTGCTATTGGCTAAACGAATGTCGCTACTTTCGATTTAAATCTACTTATAGTGTCCTTACGATGGCTGTGACAAATATCCCCATCCATATCATAGACGAATAACATAATTGTTTTATTCGCTGTAATCGACATAAATTTTATTAGAATGCAACAATTTCAGTGACAGATCTAGAATTTTAATTTATACCTATTAAAAACCCAATTCAATTTTCAACAAAGAATAATTTTAGGTGAGTTTAGTAAGTTGATCGTGATCTAGTATTCCAAATGTTTAATATTTTCTAAAATTTTCATTGTATTTGACTCAACCTCGATTCTTACCTTTATCTATGTGTCTGCGATATCACCCAAAAAAAAAGTAATTTATTTTCACAATATTTCTATAGCTAGTGAGTGATCGGTGAAAACCATATTGTCAAACGGGTTGCTAAAAACTTCACTCACGAGGGATAGAGGAAACTTGGCCCTGGCCAAGAAAGATCAGAAAAACACTCAACGGATCACTCTAAATTCAGGACTAAGCCCAATCATACCCTGGCGGGCTTCGATAACTAGGAACAGAATATATGTTTTATACCCAAAGTGAAATGGCTTCCTGTCAATTCCATATATAAGCACTTTCTTGAACCACCCGGAATTTTGAAACTAAACGCTACACAGGACTCCGATGTGTCGTAAACATTACATCTCTACCTCCTACAACAGACTTGTTTTACAGACAACTGCAGCCTGCTGTCTTCCTTATTTTTCAAATTCATAAAAATTTTCACAATGAGTTAAGAAAGAGATTGCTGATCTCTTAATGGGAGCACATGGTCTCACCAGTATAAAGTGCTTATTATACCGCAAGACAGCATGAAGATGCTTTCGTTTCTTGCTCTAGTTTAAAGTCATCTCGGACCACTGTGATATCACCTAACTACTTAATCTCTATGATGCTCTAAAATTTTTATTCTTTCATTCCGACTATGGGTTTAGAAATCGAAAAAAGATTACCGGTAAAGACGACGAAAAGTCGCCTGTGGACCCTTCAGCGACGGAAGAGAACACTTAAAAAACCATGCCAATCCCTTTTTATGAGCAGTTTCTCACCGGATCCATATATAATCAAAAATCCCAGTCTGTATTCCCTTCTATTTTAACTTGAATCCCAAAATATCGATTCTCTTCGTCTCTTAGTAAGGCAAATTGTCGTAGAGGGAATAATGATAATTCACCATTGATTAGATTAACATCCCTATACAATTTCTCAATAGATATTATGATTGTTTGATGATTCTCATTTTAATACTGACTTAAGATATGATATAATTATTATTAAATGAGTAAGGTGGTTTTATAAGGTAGTGACAGTTGCAAGTACTTGCGAACAATTAAGGCATCAAATAGTGCAATTTCAAAAGAGTTCTTTGAGAAATTCATACTTAGAGCTTAGATAGAAACAGCAATGGTGTGAAAGTAACCTAATTATAAAAAACAGCTTTAAATCATCATCGATAAATGAGCGGCAGAGCCTGTAGTTCATTATCAAATTGAAGTGCTTAAACTTCAACCGCACATATTCGTCCAACTCTTTGATTCCTTAAGGAAAAGATTTACCAAAACATAAATATCTCATACATATTGCATTCCAAAGAAAACAAACTTACCAAGAAAGCTATCAGTAAAGATATTGACAATATAGAAGAAGGTATATACATTTAAATTATAGGTCTAAAATATCAAATTACATATCTTTAATAGAATTTTTAATTTCGACATTCTAAGAAAAAAATTAAACGTATTTAGCATTGGACGGTATCTCATCAAATTAAAATGCAAGGCGGGCATAATCCACCATAAAAAATGAGCATAATTAGACCAAACAGTACTACTTTGGCTTGTTAAAGCCTGAAGATCACAAATTGAATGTTTAAAGTATTCTGCTACTTGGTATACTAAAGAGAACATAATGCCAGGAGGATGAAGAAATTCATTAATCCCTTCAGGTTAGAAGGATGCTTTTAAAGAGAAAATTCTATATGATCATTTCTGCCCTATAACACAAACTGACGATAGTTAATCAGAATGTGTACGGAATGCTAGGTCTCAACTATTTGAAGAATTACAACGAAGATACATATCGTAAGAAACAAATATGCTTCCTCGCCTACAAAAAAATAAATATAAATGAATTATTTAATAGAATACCTATGACCTTTGTCAAGAACCTAAAATAATCGTTATATCTGAATCTTTTACTTGGAAAGCCAGACAACCCAATGGGAAAGCAACACAATATAGAATTCAATTGTTAATTTACATTAAATAAAGGGAAAATGAGAGATCCAGGAAGTGTAGACCCCATTTACTTGCAGAAATTACATCGAATAAAAACAAAGGTAATCTGGATAAATATAATGACAAGCCACGAGGTAGAATCTATCGTGAGACAGATGGAGGAACCTTTTTGTGGTTTCATAGCCAAGTAACACGCATATGCAGAGTGTGAAACCAATAACATTTTATATCAGAACGTCACAGTCTCTTAATAAAAAAAAACTTGAAAAG
This sequence comes from Drosophila melanocephala, assembly GCA_037043625.1. Taxonomy (NCBI): domain Eukaryota; kingdom Metazoa; phylum Arthropoda; class Insecta; order Diptera; family Drosophilidae; genus Drosophila; species Drosophila melanocephala. The sequence goes on from JBAMBD010000752.1 coordinate 38,008, forward strand.
GAGGGAAGTAAGCCGGAAAATGGCCGTGAGGTCAACATGCAGGAGCAGCATACATAGCAAGTGACTTGCACGAATATATAAAGAGTGGTCTTGTGATTTGTAATGAGTGCTCAACACACACTAGGAGGTTTAAATTGCTTCTGCTGAGACACAGGCTCTCATGGTTAATAAAGATCATTTTTACCATGTTATTATTACATATAAGGATATGAGAGTGTCGATTCGGTTCTCCTTTTGTATTTTTAAATAAAATCTTGTTTTCATCAATCTTTTTTCTTCCGACCCAAATTTAAAATTTTGATGTTTTAGAATGAATTTTGTTAAATGACTTCACGCTAGTTTCGTAAATCTGGACATCTGACATACTTTGTGAGTCTTTAAAATCTAAAAGGATTTTCTTGACTTTTTAATTAATCAGTTGATCGAAATATTTCGAATTAATTTAAATCTGTTTTAATAAATTCATGGATTTAATTTTCCTTACAGAGACTCCAAATTTGTGAAAGATATGAGACACATTCAAAAGGATTCAACTTTTTTGTCTTGTGCCTTTATTTTTCATAAAAATTTTGAAAGTTTAAACGTGAAAGAATTTTATTAAAATATCAATGAAATTGATTTAAATAGATTTTTATTTTAAACGCCATGTTCATAATGCTAAGTTTGATTTTTCAGGTTTTGGCAAGCAATGTCAACTCCAATCCTTTGATTCAAAATTTGACTTCATTATATGATGAAGACAGAATAAACTACTGCATCAATATAATGAAAGAAGAGAATCGGAAAGTCTTTTTTGAAGAGCTTGAAGAAAAGAAAAAGTCGGAGAATCATAATGATTTTGATAATTCAGTAAATGCTCTTATAAACAACGACATGATAATGGATGCTAATATGTCTAAGGAAATAATTAATAGAATGGTTTTTAACTTCACTGAGTGCAAGTATTCATACAGAACCAGGTCAAATGTTGCTGTATTTACTAAGCTCGAAAAATACTTTGTCGATCCATTAATGGGGTTGATGAATAAGAAGAAAATCAATCCAGTTAATTTAATATTACCTGAAATATCTCAAACCATAGAGGTGCTTCAATCTCATCGATGCCTTTCTAAATTATTATGATCTTGAGACTATGGAATCTAAATATGAACAATACAAGATTAATGATTTTTTCATAATAGTGTATTCCATAATGATCGAAAAAGGTATTGAGCAAGCTAAAAAAGATTACACGACATTGAAAGATCACAAGATTCAAACCATATATAAATGTTTTGGCGAAGATAATTCAAAAAATACAATCATGAACCTAAAAAAGAATCTAAAAATGAATAAGTTATCTAAATCAAGAAATGTGAATACTGAAGAAATTATAAAATGTATAAGAATGGCTTTTTCTAGTAGTGAATTTTTCAACGAGATATCTTTATTCAGTAAAGATTCTTCAATTCCGATCCTAACTAATATTATGTTGTGTTATTGTAATATTACTTCCTTTTTTTCAACAACATCTCTAGAAAATCATAGAACTGTAGATAATTTTGAATTAAAATGCATTCAATTAGACAAAGATATCAAAATGTTGATTGCATATATATTTAAATATATCACTGGAAATAACACAAAGACACATGAATTGGTGTTTAAAAGATCCCTCAACCCAAAAAGCTTGCATACGCTTTTTAAAATTAAAAATAAACTCACTGGCTTTGAAAAAGTGGAGATATTTGATTTTGATGCCGAATGCTTTCCTTTGTATTGTCTTTTACAGCTATTTGGAAACTCTAAACAATATTTTACGATTATTCAATCTGGAATCAGTTATGTGATTAAAACTCAGAGAGTCTCCAATAAAAATATGAAAAATGTCAAATATGGAAATTTTCTTCGAGCATTAAATCATGAATCGTATAATCTGAAACCTGATTTTTTTGAACGCATTGAGATATTTTATACTAAAAACCTAAAACCCAATTCTCAACAATATATACTCTGTGATTACTTTTCTTCGAGTGAATTTTACGATTTATTACTGTTTAGGATGATTGAACCTAGTGATACTATTCAACCAAAACTTTTAGGATCAACCTTGTCCGATGAGCCTGTAAACGCAAAGTCAAAAATAAGGAATGCTTCATTGAAAGGAAATACTATGCGTTCCGGAATGATTTTAGACCTGCATTGATGTCTGCTACAAGAAGTCGTTTATATAATTGGTTGAGAACCCCTTGAGTAATTATTCTTTTTACATTATGCACTATAAGGATTTGGACTAGGTAATAAAAATTGCTGAATACTTGAGTCTTTTTATTAATTAAATTTTGGCTCTTAATTTCTCGAATATATTTCACTTAAATTAGGCATTCTTAATACAGTGGTATGATTTTGAAGTATAATTTTTTTTTTTTTTTTTTTTTTTTTTTTTTTTTTTTTTTTTTTTTTTTTTTTTTTTTTTTTTTTTTTTTTTTTTTTTTTTTTTTTTTTTTTTTTTTTTTTAGACCCCATTTACTTGCGTGAAACTACATCGAATAAAAACAAAGGTAATCTGGATAAATATAATGACAAGCCACGAGGTAGAATCTATCGTGAGACAGATGGAGGAACCTTTTTGTGGTTTCATAGCCAAGTAACACGCATATGCTGAGTGTGAAACCAATAACATTTTATATCAGAACGTCACAGTCTCTTAATAAAAAAAAACTTGAAAAGGAGGGAAGTAAGCCGGAAAATGGCCGTGAGGTCAACATGCAGGAGCAGCATACATAGCAAGTGACTTGCACGAATATATAAAGAGTGGTCTTGTGATTTGTAATGAGTGCTCAACACACACTAGGAGGTTTAAATTGCTTCTGCTGAGACACAGGCTCTCATGGTTAATAAAGATCATTTTTACCATGTTATTATTACATATAAGGATATGAGAGTGTCGATTCGGTTCTCCTTTTGTATTTTTAAATAAAATCTTGTTTTCATCAATCTTTTTTCTTCCGACCCAAATTTAAAATTTTGATGTTTTAGAATGAATTTTGTTAAATGACTTCACGCTAGTTTCGTAAATCTGGACATCTGACATACTTTGTGAGTCTTTAAAATCTAAAAGGATTTTCTTGACTTTTTAATTAATCAGTTGATCGAAATATTTCGAATTAATTTAAATCTGTTTTAATAAATTCATGGATTTAATTTTCCTTACAGAGACTCCAAATTTGTGAAAGATATGAGACACATTCAAAAGGATTCAACTTTTTTGTCTTGTGCCTTTATTTTTCATAAAAATTTTGAAAGTTTAAACGTGAAAGAATTTTATTAAAATATCAATGAAATTGATTTAAATAGATTTTTATTTTAAACGCCATGTTCATAATGCTAAGTTTGATTTTTCAGGTTTTGGCAAGCAATGTCAACTCCAATCCTTTGATTCAAAATTTGACTTCATTATATGATGAAGACAGAATAAACTACTGCATCAATATAATGAAAGAAGAGAATCGGAAAGTCTTTTTTGAAGAGCTTGAAGAAAAGAAAAAGTCGGAGAATCATAATGATTTTGATAATTCAGTAAATGCTCTTATAAACAACGACATGATAATGGATGCTAATATGTCTAAGGAAATAATTAATAGAATGGTTTTTAACTTCACTGAGTGCAAGTATTCATACAGAACCAGGTCAAATGTTGCTGTATTTACTAAGCTCGAAAAATACTTTGTCGATCCATTAATGGGGTTGATGAATAAGAAGAAAATCAATCCAGTTAATTTAATATTACCTGAAATATCTCAAACCATAGAGGTGCTTTTCAATCTCATCGATGCCTTTCTAAATTATTATGATCTTGAGACTATGGAATCTAAATATGAACAATACAAGATTAATGATTTTTTCATAATAGTGTATTCCATAATGATCGAAAAAGGTATTGAGCAAGCTAAAAAAGATTACACGACATTGAAAGATCACAAGATTCAAACCATATATAAATGTTTTGGCGAAGATAATTCAAAAAATACAATCATGAACCTAAAAAAGAATCTGAAAATGAATAAGTTATCTAAATCAAGAAATGTGAATACTGAAGAAATTATAAAATGTATAAGAATGGCTTTTTCTAGTAGTGAATTTTTCAACGAGATATCTTTATTCAGTAAAGATTCTTCAATTCCGATCCTAACTAATATTATGTTGTGTTATTGTAATATTACTTCCTTTTTTTCAACAACATCTCTAGAAAATCATAGAACTGTAGATAATTTTGAATTAAAATGCATTCAATTAGACAAAGATATCAAAATGTTGATTGCATATATATTTAAATATATCACTGGAAATAACACAAAGACACATGAATTGGTGTTTAAAAGATCCCTCAACCCAAAAAGCTTGCATACGCTTTTTAAAATTAAAAATAAACTCACTGGCTTTGAAAAAGTGGAGATATTTGATTTTGATGCCGAATGCTTTCCTTTGTATTGTCTTTTACAGCTATTTGGAAACTCTAAACAATATTTTACGATTATTCAATCTGGAATCAGTTATGTGATTAAAACTCAGAGAGTCTCCAATAAAAATATGAAAAATGTCAAATATGGAAATTTTCTTCGAGCATTAAATCATGAATCGTATAATCTGAAACCTGATTTTTTTGAACGCATTGAGATATTTTATACTAAAAACCTAAAACCCAATTCTCAACAATATATACTCTGTGATTACTTTTCTTCGAGTGAATTTTACGATTTATTACTGTTTAGGATGATTGAACCTAGTGATACTATTCAACCAAAACTTTTAGATCAACCTTGTCCGATGAGCCCTGTAAACGCAAAGTCAAAAATAAGGAATGCTTCATTGAAAAGGAAATACTATGCGTTCCGGAATGATTTTAGACCTGCATTGATGTCTGCTACAAGAAGTCGTTTATATAATTGGTTGAGAACCCCTTGGGTAATTATTCTTTTTACATTATGCACTATAAGGATTTGGACTAGGTAATAAAAATTGCTGAATACTTGAGTCTTTTTATTAATTAAATTTTGGCTCTTAATTTCTCGAATATATTTCACTTAAATTAGGCATTCTTAATACAGTGGTATGATTTTGAAGTATAAAGTAACGAATAAATTAAGATTCGGGTTTCAATTCCTGTTGGTTGGACTAATTTGTATCTACTGGTCAAAAGGATGCATAATAAAGTAGGATAGTGATTGCATTTAGCATATAATTTCTTGCGAGAAGAGTCCTTGAAGAGAAGTGTGTCTTAAGTTTAATGAACTGTGAGATCGAGAAATGTTTAAATGAAGATGATAAAAATCTCAGCAAAACTTGCATTGTTCATCTTTCTCCAAAAACAAAAACCTACCAGGATATGATAGTGATAGTTTCAAGAATTAAAGATATTAAAATCTTAAGTATAAAAGGCGATTTAGTACCACCCGAGATGCAGATTGGTATTTTGATTCTTAGACTTTTTCTAAATATTATTTTTTAAGGGTTCTTTGAACGTGGTCCGAGATGACTTTAAACTAGAGCAAGAAAGTGGTGTATTTTTATATTGCCTTGCAGCATACTAAACACTTTATAGTGCTGAAACTTGGTGCATCCATTCAGAGATTGGCAATCTCTTTCTTAACTCCTTGCAAAAAGTTTTATGAATTTGAAAAATAAGGAAGACAGCTGGCAGCAGTTGTCTGTAAAACAAGTCTGTTGTAGGAGGTTGAGGTGTAATGTTTACGGCACATCGGAGTCCTGTGGAGCGTTTGGTTTCAAAATCCCGGGTGGTTCAACAAAGTGTATGTATATGGACACAATGCCATTCCACTTTGGATATAAAACATATATGTTGCTCCTAGTTATCGAAACCCGCCAGGGTATGATTGAGCTTAGCCCTAAATTTAGAGTGATCCGTTGAGTATTTTTCTGATCTTGCCTGGGCAAAGTTTCCTCCATCCAAATGGTGCTTTTAGCAACTCGTAAGATTTTCACCGATCACTCACTAGCTATAGAAATATAGTGAAAATAAATTACTTTTTTTTTAAGGGTTCTTTGTAAGTTCTTAAACTGAAATATACATCCGAGAATGCCTTGAAAAGCATGCATAGCGCAATGTCAGGTGGATGGTCTTTGGTTACCCTTAGTGAAATCTTTATCATTTGATGGACAAGAGATATTTTCTCCATCTTAGGTAAAGTTCCTAATATTCAGAGACGTGCTCCTTGGAGGAGAGCTTAAGGATATTGCAGAGCCTCATGGATCGGAGAGTGTTTTAACAGCTATGCGTGCTATTAGATGAAGTCCGGCTGAGTTGTTGATTAGAAACGCCTCGTTTCTCGCACACATTATTCCAATCCGAAGGAAATTACAAGGCGAAAAGCTTAGTAGTAATCAGACGTCTTCCTTGAATTAAAGCCATATAGGTATGATGAATCTACCAGGACGGTAGTCAACGAGGATGGTTTTTGGTGAGTAAAAGTCTCACACTACCTATAATGAATTGGCATGAGATATACCTTTATATGGGTGTCTTTTGAAGATTCTTTCTTCCTTGGTTTAAAAAAAAGTATCCAGAGACCAATTTGAAGTGGCTGAGAGAAATCCTGTATCTATTCTATGTGACAATTCAACGAGAAAACGAGGTCGATAAATTTCAAGATTTGTCAATGTTATCTCACACACCGATAGTCTTCTGCTGTAACGTAGATAATAAGTGACTAGGCTATTATCCACAGACCTGGGCAGAATCAGTAGTGAGAAAGATGACCATAGCCTTTTCGTGGTTGCCCGGATAAGTAATACACTCATGTGTGTGAAACTAATAACAGTTTATATCAGAACGTCACGTCACAGCCTCCTTATAAAAAGAAAAATCCCGAAAAAGGGGAGGTGGGCGGATGGTATACATGCGTGTAGAGCGGCATGGATAAAAAAGGCTTTCCCGAAGCTTGAAAGACTGAGCTTAGGATTTGTTCTATGTGCCCAGGACCTCAGCAGGAGGGTTAAAATTTCCTCCTATAGAGGCACAGACGCTTCTAGTTGTTTTTTATTAGTATGAAGATGGATTCCATTCTTGCTCTAGTTTTAAAGTCATCTTTCACAAAGATTTATTTCAAAAATTCAAAGACGACAGCATGAAGTCATATTTAATGGGTAATCTAATATTTGCTCTTTGATGGATTTCTTGTCAAGTCTCTTGTCTACACTCGATAATCTAAGTACAAACTGCTCAAGACTCACTTGGTTGTCCGCATCTTCGGTGCACCCAGAGTCTCCTTGAGTACAATAGACTTGATGCATGCTTCGACTTTAGGCTCAATTCCTATCTATTGACTAAATTTGTTATGGTATTTCTTTACCAGGCCAGTACGTGTGGAATTATATTCACTTTGCACTTGCAAATCAATGATAACTCATTTACTATTAAATCGTATTTTCTAGTTTTTCATTTTCAACTTGAGTTAATAGGTCAAGATTGGTAATTCCAACCTCGATCAGAGTTATTTCATTTTATCATGTAAGAAGATATCTGGACTGTCTTAATTCTTGTATCTACTCGAATCTCGACATTTTCATTTGCTACAACTCCTTGAAAGGAATGAGATTTCAATTTTCTTGTCTTCTTAATTCCAAATCTCCTACACAGTGATAAACGCATGATTTTAATACTTCAATTGAGTTGATTTAGTATAATTATAGAAAAAATCTTATCTCCTGAATTGATCAATTTCAAACCAGGGAATTATGAATGGACAAACGATCAGCAAGTGTATATAAGAAAGGTTAAGAACCTCTAATTATAATTAAAGGTCGTTTGTAATTTAAATTATATTGGTTACGTGACTCGATCCCTCTCATATTTCGCAAATATTTATATCTTGATTTAAATAAATTTATTTAGACACTTAAGTTAATCATTTGAATTCAAATCACAAACTACCTGAAAAATTTAAATCAAGTAATTCAACATGGTTATTCTTTCATCTTATAATTCCGCCACAATAAAAATTCATACTATTTAGGTTAGAGCTAAGTAGCATAAAACTACAAAATCATTCACACATTAAATTCCTAAACAAACACCTTCTTCCTAAATTCAGGAGCTATCCAGCACTCTCACGAAAATATCTGATTGGTTTAAATTGCTAGACCTTATCAATGCTATTACTCTCATTTATTCAATTTGGCATGATAGTTCTCCTGTGTTGAATTTACATTTTCAACTTTTACTCTGGTTCAAAGTAGATAAATTTCATTCTATTAATCTCTTTCCAACGACTCGGATAGGTTTGCCAATTTCTATTAGGGGTTGATTTTTGCATTTGAATGCATGCAAATCTCAATGGGGAGAAATAAATGGATTTTTAATTGATATCATCACTTGTTCTGTAATATATTTCTACTTCTAAATATTTCTATATCATTCTAAATTGTCAATAATGAATCTTCATTGCTCAGAGCAAGGATTGGATTACAAGCTCTAAAAAATACATAAGATTACAAAGGCTTTCTTAACCAAAGTCTTCAAGCAACACAATTCTAATTTATTCTTATCAAACGATCTTTTTAACGAATTAGTTGAAGAATTTATGGATTTGAGATAAATTATCATGAGGTCAATATTGTGGTCATATACTTAAGAATCAGACAACCCGCTTATATATCATAAAGACTATTTGTCTCAATCATCTTGTTCAAAAAGATCTTAGGTTTGTCAAGAGGATAATAATTTCCAAGAAGTAGCATGGGGTGGTTGACTATTTCAATTCATTATATCGTATGCCAAGATACTATTTAAAAATGACATATTCATTGAAGAATTTATCTATACAGCCTAAGTAATCTACAGATTTATCTATTAGTAAATGAGATTTATTAACTAATACAAATATCTAAAGGATGAGATCGATCTAATTAACCAGCACTAAATCATCTAAACCCCAATTCAATGCAAGAAGTTGTATTTAATAATATAATTTAAATCCGCCATAGGTATCATACTTGCCTGACGATATACATTATAAGCAGAGTCATATCCATCAATCACTGACACGATAATTTAATCTTAGAAAATTTACGGATCATTAGTTCCATTTCTTTAGGAATACCAGTAAGGATAAAAAAACATTGATTCTGTTTCCTCTTTATTTTCAAATGAAACCTTGATTTAATCAATCCTTGTTCCTCTGATCCAAATTTAGATACTTTTGAATGAATGTAGGTAAATGATTCCTGCATAGTTTCGTAAACCTGGAGATCTGACTCAATTTGTCACTCTTTAAAGTCAGAAAGAATTTTCTTAATTTTTTAATAAATCAGTTGATCAAAATATTTCAAATTAATTTTAATCAGTTTAATTAAATTCATAGATTTAATTTTCCTTAACAGATACTTCATATTTCAAAAAAGGTATGGAACATATTAGAAAAGGAATCTAGAAAAAATTCAATTTTTTGGCTTGCGCCTTTAATTTTTTTTTAAATTTTGAAAGTCTTAAATGTGAAAGAATTTTATTAAAATATCAATGAAATTGATTTAAATAGCTTTTTATTTTAGACGCTATGCTCATGATTCTGGGTTTGATTTGTCTGGTTTTTGCGAGTAATATCTCAAATCCTTCAATTCAAGATTCTATCACAATACCTAGCCAAGACAGAATAAACTACTGTATCGAGTTGATGAAAAAAGAGAATCAACTAGCCTTTTTTAAAAAATTTCAACAATCTAATAGATCGGTGAATTACGATGATTTTAATAATGCAATCAGTGCTCTTATAAACAATGATAGGATGACTGATTCGAATGTGTCTAAGGAAATAATCGAAAAACTTGTTTTTAATTTTACTGAATGTGAGTATTCATGTAGAGCTATGGTTGATCGTTTAGCATTTAGAAATCTCGGAAAATATTTTGTCGATCCATTAATTAAGTTGATGAAAAATAGGGAACCTGATTCCGTGAATTTAAAAGTACCTGAGCTATCTCAAACCATTGAAGTGCTTTTCAATATTATTGAATCCTTTTTAAAATATTTTGAGCTAAAGTCAGAAGAATTTACATTTGGAAATTACTATATAAGTAATTTTTACATGATAATTTATGCCCTAATAATCGAAAAAGGTTTTGAGCAAATTAAAAGTGATTACGAACAATGGATATCATTGAAAGATGATCATATTCCGAATTTGAATGAATGTTTTAGCGATGATTGTATAAGCGAGGCAATCATAGACATTAATAGAGATTTGACGATGAAAGAGCTATATGAATCAAGACGTATGAATGCCGATGGAATTATAATACATATAAGAATGGTTTTTTCGAGAATAGATCTTTCAAACGAGGCATCTTTGTTCAGTCAAGATTCTTCAATTCCGATCCTAATTGCTATTATGAGGTGTTATTGTAACATTACAGCCATCTTTTTCACGGAATCCCTGAAGAATCATGTGATTTTAGATAATTTCGAAATACCTTACATTCAATTAGATCAAAACCTCAAAATTTTGATAGCAAATATACTTAAATATATAACTGGAAATAATCCTAAAACACATGAATTGGTGTTCAAAAGATCCCTCAACCCTAAAAGCTTATATTTGCTTATTGAAATCAAAAATAAATGCCCTGGATTTGAAAGTGTGGAGATTTTTGATTTTGATTCAGAATGCTTTTCTTCGTATTTTCTTTTACAGCTATTTGCAAATTCTAAAAAGTATTTTGAAATTATTCAGTCGGGAGACAGTTATAAAATTAAAACTCCGAAATCCTTCCGAAAATTTTTGAACACTTACATGAATAAAGATTTTCTCTTGACTTTAAACCATAAAGAACATAATTTAAATCCTAAATTTATTGAAATATGTTATACTAACGGACTGAAATCAGATTCTCAGCATTATCAACTGAGTGATTACTTTTCTTCAGATGAATTTGACGATCTAATACTGTTTATGATGATCGAACCTAGTAATACTATTCAGCCAAAGCTTTCAGATTCAATTCGTCCAGCGAATCCATATGTTCCGGATTCAAAAATAAGGAAGGCTACTATGAAAAATGAATATATTGTTTTGAAAAATAAATTTGAATCAGGATTTGTCACCAAAATCAGAAATTTTTTATGTTATTTGATAATATTTCCGTCTTGTTCTCTTTCTTGCCTCGGCTATTGGGCTTTGGACCAGCATTTAAAAATTTCTGAATATTACAGTCTTTTTATTAATTAAAATTTGGCTCTTAATTTCTCGAATATATTTCCATTATATTTGTCGTAAAGGGGTTAATGATAAATAGCAAATTAGTTTATCATTTTTTTTTTGCGCCTTAGGAGAGAGGATCTTCGAAAGATACCCTTTGGGTAGTGTAGTTTATCATTCCCTTTACAATTGACCAACATATATTATAGTTATCGACCAATTCTCCTTTATTAGAACTAATCAACAAAGAATTTATTTGATGAGTAATCTAATAGTTACTCTTTGATTGATTTCGTGTCAAGTCTCTTGTCTACATCCAATGATCTAAGCACTAACTGCTCCAGACTCACATGGTTGTGCGCCTCTTCGGTGCACCCAGAGTCTCCTTAAGTACAATAGACTGGATGTACGCTTTGACTTTAGATCCAATTCCTATATCTTTCCTATACTTGTTATGGTATTTCGTTACCAGGTAATTACGTATAGAATTATATCCTCTTTGCACTTGTAAATCAATGATAACTCATTTGCTATTAAATCATATTTTCTAGTTTTTTCATTTTCAACTTGAGTTAATAGGTCAAGATTGGTAATTCCAACCTCGATCAGAGCTATTTCATTTTATCATACAAGAAGATATCTGGTCTATCATGTTGTAATTCCTGTATCTACTCGAATCTCGACATTTTCATTTGCTACAACTTCTTGAACGAAATGAGATTTTAATTTTCTTGTCTTCTTAATTCCGAATCTCCTACACAGTGATAAATTTATGCACCTTATCCTCTATCTATTTTTTAATCTATATAATTATTGGCTAATTAAGATTTAACACCAAAATCATTAAAAATATGTCGTCTTCAATACTGACTTAGTATAGACAAAAGCAATTAGATTTACGCAATGAATAGGTAGATGGCAACAATCAAGCAAATATAGATTAAGAACAAATCATTGGTCTTGGTTTAATGAACTAAGTACCATGGTATAATATTTAAACTATAGAATTTAATCTCTAGAGACATGATTTACCAAAAAATTCCCAGCATTTTCGAAAACATAAACCAATCAATGAATAGCTTCCGCAAAAAATCCTTTAGCACAATCCTATAGCGCCTGCTTTAATATCGACAAAATATTTACAAGAAATGAAATTTAATATTTTTATATCACGAAACCTAAGTTCAATTCAGGTTTATACCTTCAGAAAGGCAGAAATTCATATTCCCTTTTAATTGCGGTTAGGTTCATGAAAAATAAATCTTTGATGAATCATTTTTTGAACTTAGCTATCCCTTTCTGACCTATAATTATGAAAGAAATGATTAATAATAACCTCACTTATATTAAATAATCTTCTGATTCAGTATTCTAAGATATTTGCTATCATATTTCCCGGAATCCTTTCTGTCCTTGAAAAATATCATTATGCCTGTAAATGTAAAATAATGGCCAAAATCATTAAAAATTTCCATTAAAATTTCAAGATTCTCAACAAAGCAATCTAAATCGCTCTGATTCTTACAATTCAACATATATACGTTCTTGATAGAATAATACTCTAGAATATCTTCTAAGGATGCTATAGACTCTGTTTTCAGGGAATCTAATATTTTATAAATCTGTTTAAGATAATATTTATAGTGTCCTTGCCTATAGAAGAGATCGTAGAAATACAAAATATCAAATAGGATTTGATTTTCCAAACCTTCCAGATAAATTTTAATTAGGAAATCAAATTCACTGTTCTTGTTGATGCTTTTTAATCCAGCAATATTAATTCTTACTTCATGGTAATCAAGTAGTAAATAGTCTTTCCTTAGATTTGTATTTAAAAGTAGATTTTTAAATTCTGATATACTTAAAGCTAGCTTGTCGTTGACCTGTGAATATTCTCTTTTTAGTAGAATCTCTTCCAATGCCTTTGATTTAATGAATTCACCTGGGAATAACTTATTAAAATTGTCAATAAAAATTTTAAAAATTTTAGTTGGAAAATCTTTTCAATTTTGCTGTTAATTTTGAATTCATTTTTTTATAAATTTCCTTGAAATTTTTTATATTCAAGGAATTTAAAATTTCTTCGCTGTTTCTTTGCTCTGAGTTCGATTCTAGAAACTTGATCAAAAAATCCCATTCTTTTTTAATTTCTTCCTTTACTTGAAGCTTTTTCATTTCAACAGACAACATGTAAAAATCTTCAATTGAACCGTTGTCTATGGAGTAATTTAAATTATTATCCAACTGTTCATTTTCGTTATCGAATCTCTTTGAAATTGGATGATTTCCGTAAATTGAGTGATAATCTATGACTTCCCCTTTTATTTCATAGTTTTGAATATCTTCCGGTGTTCTCTTAAACTTCATTAAAACCCTTTTAATGCAGTTTACTGAATTCTCCAAATTCATTATGAAATATTGTTTCATTGGTTTCTTACCAAAAAAGTCTTCTTCTTGTTTAACTCGGAAAATGCTTTGGCATTTATTAGTTATTGAGTTTGAATTTTCAAGAACAGTTTTGATTCTATTTGCTATTTCACTTAAGTCTTTATTCAGTAAACTGTTATTTAAGCAATTTTCATAATTGCTTAGACAATGCTGGTCGAATAGATCAATTGATTCCATCTTTAGAATTAATGGAAAATAAAAAAGGTTCTGAATTTCATTATTAAAAAGGCATTCAAACAGCTTTTCATTTAATAAGAGACAATGCTCTGTATAAGACTTTTGGATTTTATGGCAATACTCTTTCAGCCCTTTGATTAAAACGGCTTTAGCCTTAAATTCCTCACTCAGAAGCGTCAAACACCTTTTCATTTGGGTGGTTTTGTCGACCATTCCTATTCCTAAAGAATAAATTATAAGCATTTCTCAATTCAAAAATCTCTAAGCAAAACTGAAATACCTCATCTGATAACATAATATTCTTGTATTGGCTTAACTTCGAGTTTTTCATATTTACTATTGCTGTTTCATTACAATCATTAATTTTTAATATTTCCTGATTATGAGTTTTAAACTCCATGAAGTTGGTTAATGAATTAGTAAATAAATGTGAATAGCTTGAAAGTTTTACTATTAGTTCTTCTAGTTTCCCTTTCATTTCTAGAAAATCTTTCTTCTGTGAATTCGAGCTTAACTTCGGAGTCATTAATAACGGATTAAAATTCTTTTTGAGCATTGCACCATAATCGAATTGTATTTCCTTTGTTAACTCAGATATTTCAACAAACAGGTTGTTATAGGAATCCATGGGATGTAAAAAACAAATTTATTTCCAGAGTAGATTTAGGGAAATGACAGTCAGAAGGATTTGTTTTTATCAGGAATCTTTTTGTCATTAGTTTACTTTGATAAAAGGAAGATTCTCATTTTAAGAATATTTAATATCTAGGTTTAATCAAATTAATTAAGACGAATAACTTGACACGGATCATTCTAGTTAATTAATATTGTTGTAATAAGTATTTGTAACTTCATTGGTTTATATAGCTCGATGAACCAATGTAAAGCTTATGATTATGAAAGCAACTAATGAGATGTAATGATTGATCAAGAACCAATCATATTTATAATCGTAGATATAAATGCGGAATTCGTTAAATAAATTATGTCTTCTAATTCTCAAAAATTCCCAGAAAAAAAAACGAAACAACTAAAGCGCCTGTGTCTTTAAAAAAAAACGAAATTTATTCAACTAGAAGCGCCTGTGCCTCTATAGGAGGAAAATTTAATCGTCCTACTGAGGTCCTGGGCACTTGGAACAAATCCTAAGCCCACTCTTTCGAGCTTCTGGCAAGCCCTTTTTTATACATGCCGCTCCCGCATGTTGGCCTGTGCCTCTATAGGAGTAAATTTTAAACCGCCTACTGAGGTCCTGGGCACTTAGAACAAATCCTAAGCCCACTCTTTCGAGCTTCGGGCAAGCCCTTTTTTATTCATGCCGCACACGCACGCACACATGTATACCATCCACCCCTTTTTTCGAGGTTTTCTTTTTATGAGAAGGCTGTGACGTTCTGATGTAAACTGTTATTAATTTCACACACATAAGTGTATTACTTATCCGGGCAACCACGCAAAGGCTACAGTCATCCATCTTACGACAGATTCATGATACATGGAAGTTAAATAAATTTCGAATACATATTATAAGGAATTTAAACAATCTCATTAAAACTGCATCTTAGAAAGCATTTCAGCTTTGAATAGTCAATAAGATAAAGACAAACTCAAACATCGATTTAAAAGATTCTCCTCTAAGCCAATAAAGCTGTTGCATCTCTTAACTAACCAAACTTTATTGTATTTATACCTTTGTAATTTATGGCACCTTAATCTCGTATTTTCTGATAACTTTACCAGATTTTATATTGAGCCTTTTTCCTCAACTTCCAATCATAGATTTGTTTCTATCACATAGTCTACTACTTCTATTGGCTTTAAATTCATTAAGAAGTTGTTTAAATGGCAGATAAATATCAATTTTCATGACTTTTAGGCTTCTTTTATCCATGTTAATTCTTTGAATTTAAAGAAGCTTTGTGATTTAATTAAATCACTAATAAGGCCAACCGCATTTGACCATTTTTAAACATATGGTCCTTTCTACTGCAGAAGAAACGTATAGAGGAGAAATATCATGTTTATCATATGATCTTAATCTACAGAAATTCAACTTTCTGTTAATACGCTTTAGACTATTTTCCAAGATCAATTTAAGAGAATGGTTCTCTTTTCCTTCATGCCATAGATTTTGCTTCCGTATGTCAATGTAGGAATCAATTTGCCTTTTATGATGAAAGTCTATACTCAAGAGAAATAATTGTATTTCCCAATGACGGAGTTAGACTCATAGGAGCCTCTTTCCCCCTTGATATCCTATACTTGGACATCATATCTATATTCAAAATGTTGTTGAACTCAATTCCCAAATAGACATACTTATATACAGCTGAGATTGGCTTACGTAGCGTTGTCTATCATCCATTGATTGATGACATTTAATTTTTGATTAAGATCAGAAAGTGAATCTGATACTATTACAGTATCATCTGCGAACATTAGTTCCAATATACCATGAAATAAACATATTAGATAGCAGGAGTGATGTTGGACATTCCTGTCTTACTCCCCTTTCATATTTGAAGGGCTCAGTCGGGTTTTTATCTACTCTGACCTTCATGTACATATTTCGTACATTCTTTGAATGAAGCTAATCATCTTATTCCCAAGACTAAATTTTTTCAACTTCATGAATAGTTTTGAATGAGGCACCATAATATATGCCTTTTTGAGGTCAAGGAAACACAGAATTGTGTTTTGATTCCTGAGATTCCTTCTTTGGCAAAATTATTAGAATGCTACCGCTGACTCACTCATTCTTCTGCAGATGAATCCAATCTGCTCTCTTTTCAAGAGCTTATAATCTAAGCAGATGTTTTGTAATCTTTCTGCTAAGATTTTCGTTATTACTTTTAATAACGTATTAATAGGGTCAATCCCCCTATAATCATTAGTGTCTAAGCGATCACTTTTTTTTATAAATAAATGGGGACTATTGTACACTCCCTCCATTTAGTTAGAAATTGTGTTCCACTGTGTATGTCATTGAATATCTTGAAAATACTCTTTGACAATATACTGATAGATTCAGTCTCATTTTCTACAATTTGTAGACTTCATCCGAGACCAAGTCATCTCCAGATGCTTTATCTGTTTTCATATACTTAAGAATATTTTTAATCTCTATTCAAGTCATATGGCTATCAGAAATGATACCAATCTCAGGATTAATATTTTTTATTTCTGAACCTTCAGGTCCGCTTTGCTGAGGTTCCTGAAATGGCTGGCCCAGATTTTAAGACTTTCCTTTTCATTACACTCGGGTGATTTGGTGCTCGGTTTGTATACCTGATTGACACCAAGCTTCGACTTTGTAAAATTGGCACAGGTCTTAATAAATTTCCAGGAGTTCCTGGAATCATTATTCTTAAGGTAATAAATACCCTTTTTGATAAACTTTAGATAAGTTAAGCTTTTATTTCTAGTAGCAAGTCTAAAAATTTTATTCAGGCCTCTTTCAGCTCAGAGATGGGGTTTAACCCCTTTCTAAAAGAAACATCTGTTTTCCTCTTAAGTTTTATAACTTTTTTAATCTTTTCTGGTAAAAATATGCAATTTTTCACCTTTCTTGTTTAATAGCTTTTAGATGAAGTAAAGTGTCATTTAATTTTTGATGGAAAATTTTCACACCAGTTAATATGTCAAACCCATCGATATCAAAATCATTATTTTTAATTTAACCTGATATTTCAGAGTCTGACAATCTTTTACATTGAAAGTCGTAATTGTTGTGATTGGTTATTTGAACTATTAGAATTATTTAGAACCAAATAATGAATTCACCATTTTGGAGGGAAAATCCACCAATCAAATCGCGTCATTTATATTTCGTATAAATACAACTCTTAAATAAATACCCATGCAATTTATAAATTGGGCTTTATTCAGAGAGTCAGAAGACTCTCAACAATATGGAAACAAAAGGATCATGGTGCAGTCTATATAGATTTGCATCTTTAGAAGAACAAGATCCTAGAGTATTTTCACTCGATTTAAAGGAATATTCCACTGTAATGAAGTGATCCGAGTTTCAATTCAAGATGCATTCAAATTCTCATTGAGAGGAGAAACAGCTGGATGGATAAAGACAATTGAGGAGAATCAGGAAGAAAGGGAAATGACTGAGGCATTTATTCGGAGGGTTGAGCCAAAGAATCAACGAACTTGCCTCGACTTCAATGGAGAAAAATGAAACTCTGCTCGGATTTTTGGACAAAATCGAAAACATCCCGTCAAGAGGAAATTTTCCAGAGAACGTGCTCTTGGCCATGGCATTAAAAGCATTGCCTGTGGATGTGGCCAATAAATTGATTCACACGCCAAAATTTTACTGTGGGATTATCTGTGCCAATCATGTAGTATATGGCAGACGATCGGAGTAAGAAGTGAGCTTAAGAAGAATTTCTTCGAGGTGGAAGAGGAAAATTGGAGAAATGGAACAAGCCGGGAAAATAGCAAGTTCTAAGGAATGTGTCTTTTTTGTCAGAAATCAGGGCACAAAATCGCTAATTGATTTGAACTTGAAGGATTAAAGTAGTACAAGAGGAAAACTTGAATAAAGAAAATTCTATCTATTTATTCGCTATGTCAATAGATCTGTAAGGCCGATGCTCAAGCTCATCTTGAAGGATAAGATCTTAACATAAATTTGTGACACAGGAAGTGACTTGAATCTAATTCATTCAAAGCTGATAAGAGGCATAAGGATTTACGAATCAGACAAAATAATCACGAGAGCAAACGGTAGATCAATGAATATAGTGGATAAAGTCAGAATTCCAATTATCATTTAAAATAAAAGTTATGTAACAGAATTTATTGTTTGCAACGATTTAACTCAGGTGTGTATTTTTGATAATGTTTTTTTCAAGTTAGCAAAAGTAAAAATTGATTATGATATAAGTGTTCTGTAAGACGGCAGAAATGGAAAAGTGCTAGGAGAGCACAGAATAGTATTGAGTAGTGAGAGACCTGTAGCATATCCGATGAGAAGGTATTCAATACAGGAAGAAGAGAAAACAGTGAAAAAATGGTTTGAAGAGGGGATTATAAGAGAATCTCATAGTGCTTTGAGAATTCCGCCTGTATTAATAACAAAACCAGATGAAAATTCTTGAATTTTCTAACGATTCCAGATGATTAAATGCAGTAACAACAAGGGATCAATATCCCTTACTACGGACAGATGAAATATTCGATGTTATGCAGGATGAAAACATATTTAGTAAAATGGATGCGAAGTCTAGATTTCACCAGGTAGATCTGGACGAAGAGTCCAAAGATAAGACGACTTTTGGATGTCGTATGGGTAAATTTGAATATAGTAAGATGCCCTTTGACCTAGTTAACGCTCCAGCTACTTTCAGAGAATCATGGATTCCATATTAAAAGAGTATTTGTGGAAATTTATTGTGGTATACATGGACGACATTATAGTGTTTAGCAAGAGAAAGGAGGAACATATTAATCATATTAAGTTAATGAAAACGAAATTATGCAAAGCAGGACTAAAATTAAATGATCAAAAATGTGAATTTATGAAGAATGAGATTAAAATTTTAGGTAATCAGATTTCTTATAAGGGATTGAGGCCGTTGGAATCAATAATTAAAGGCATAAAGGAAATGAAAACGCGAGAGAAAAACAACAACTTCAATCATACTTGGCTGGACAGAATCTGTTGTAAGATGGATGACTGTAGCCTTTTCGTAGTTGCCCAGATAAGTAACACACTTATGTGTGTGAAACCAATAACAGTTTATATCAGAACGTCACAGCCTTCTCATAATAAGAAAACCCGAAAAAAGGGGAGGTGGGGCCGGATGAATGCATGCGTGTGTGTGCGGGAGCGGCATGGATAAAAAAGGGCTTGTCCGAAGCTCAAAAGAGTGGGCTTATAATTTTTTCTAAATGCCCAGGACCTCAGTAGGAGGTTTAGAATTTCCTCCTATAGAGGCACAGGCGCTTCTAGTTGAATAAATTTCGCTTTTTTCAATCATACTTGTGACTTATAAACTATTGTAGGAAGTTTATCCCCAATCCATCTATAATGTGCAAGCTATTGTTCGATGTTTTGAAAAAAGAATTGACCAATAAGGAAGTTAAAGAAAGCTTAATAGGCGAGGAATGGTGCTGAGGCCTTTAGATTAATTGCGAATTCAACATCCAAAGCTGTTCTTTTAACAATAGCTTATATGAGAAGGAATTCGTAGTGACTACAGATGCATCAAATATGGGTGTAGGCGCCGTACTCCCACAAATACAAGATGGGGAAGAGAAGATTGTCGGATTTTTTAGTGAAACTCACAATTAAGCACAAAGCAAGTATTAAACAACTGACCAAGAGTTACTAGGAATAATATCAGTTTTGAAACACTTCAGACACTATTTAATTGGCCAAAAATTTAAATTAAGAACGGATCATAAGGCTTTAATTTTTATAGCAAAAACAATAGAAGATCGTTCTAGAATTTACAGGCGATCAAAACTGTTACAGGAATATGATATTGAGATTGAGAATATTAAAGATGTGAATAACTTTACAGATGTTCCAAGCCGTGTTTTCATTTGTGAGACAATATTAAGGAAGAAATTAAAGGTGTGCTCATAACAAATGAAGAAGATAAAAAACGAATAATAGATGAGTATCATAAAACCACGGGCCATAAAAGCAAAAGAACTATAGAATACTCTACAAAACAAAAATATTATTCAAGTATTTAACTAAAATTATTAATGAAAATTTTCTAAATGTAAAATATGCTAAAGAGATAAGAGGATTAGATAGCAAGAAATTATATGCCCTCATCAATAACTGAGATAGATATACATCAGAAAATAAATTTAATTGGGCCTATACCTTCAGGCGGCTTTATTCGGTTATGTATAGATGTCTTTTTAAGAATTGCAGAGACAAAAATGTTAAGAAATGAAAGTGCTTGCTGTACTCGGCAGATGAAGTATCACAGGTTGATAGGTAATAGTTGTAGAAAGATAAATTCTTGTAAAATTTTCTATTTATAGAAAATTTCGAAATTTCGAAATCGCGAAGTTGATTGGTAGATTTAGCATTTTCTGAAAATACCGTTCCTTTTCTGAAAGTCACTTGTTCAGATTCTGAGGGAATTATCTTTTGTTGTCTAACAAGTAGCTAAGGCTGTCAGGACTGCACACTCAGTGTGTGTGGGATTCTGTTCGAGCGTGTGTTATGCGTATCACACACCCCTAAATTGGTCGAATTTATCGCAAATTGCATGAGATCTCGTGGGCTTCATTCTTAACTATGAATCTTGCCCAACTCGGAATTCGTTTCTTGGTCTTATTAGGTCCATCCCATCAGGATTCCAATTTCCGGGTTCTCTTGAGGTAATCATGACATCATCGCCTAGTTGGAGATTCTTGTCGGAAAATCTTTTATTATCAAACGAATTTGTTGTAGCGTTGCTACTTTCTTGCCGTTTGAATTAGATTTTCCCTTTTCCTTCGTAATGGGTCTAAATCAGTGAATCCATTGACGTACTCCTCAGGAGAGCATTTTAATGCACGATGGTAGCATCTATTTAAACAGTTTTGAGTTTCTTTGAGTGCATTTCGTAATAATTTTCGGGAAGCGTTGCTAGAGTGGGACTATATTGGCGTTTAACCTTTCAGCAATCCCGTTGCTTTGAGGTGAATACGACACTGTTGTCTGATATTTTATGTGTATCGACTTAAGATAATCGGATGTTTTTCTTGCAAAATACTGACGACCAGTATCAGTTAAAGGGTCTTTGGGAAGTCCAAATTTCTTGGTTTATGTTTTCATGAAATGAATAATTTCTTCTGGAGTGATATTATATAAACTGAAGAGCTGAACCCACCTGGTGCATCGGTCTATTGTTGATAAAATGTAAAATTTTTTGTGTACGCTTTCATGGCTGAATGTTTCGGTCTTGATTGGACAAAGAATGTCAGGCGCAATGTTTTCAAAGGGTGTGTCGGTTTGCAATCATCCATAAATCTTCCCGTATTTGGCGATCATTGACGAGAATCTTTGGCAAGGAATGCATTTCTTTCGGTAGGTTTCTATCTCTTCTCGTACGTTTTTAGCCCAGAACCAGAGCTTCAGAAAGTTTAACCAGCGCTGTGATCCTGGATGTCGAAGCAAGACATGCGATTTTTGAAACAACGGATGTATTTTTGATTCTGAAATATAAAATTTGCCACTTTCTATTGTCCATAGTATTTCGCCATTTTTCGATTCAACATTTTTTAGTATTCTGTTCTGTTTTCTTTGTTCATTTGTTTCCGGGCTGTCCTGCAATGTTTTAATTGTTGTGCACCAATCGTTGAGAGTTTTTTTTTTCAGCTAGGTAACACCTTGAGAAGCAATCTGCTGCGTTATTTGTGTTTTTCTTGGTGTAGAATGAGTTCACATCAAATTCACTTATTATTATCTTCCATCTCTGATATCTGTTAGAATTGCAATCGCTTGTTGAGAGGAGATTCATATGATCGGTGAAGATATTGATTTTGGAATTGAAAATCAGCAGCCTGAAATGCTTGAGTGCTGAAATGATCGCTAACAGTTCCCTTTCGATGATAGTGTAATTCTTTTCTGGTTTTGAATGTGATTTTGAGAATAGTCCAATTATGCGATTGTCCTCTGTTAATGTGGCTCCTATTGCAATTGCAGAGACATCTTATATAAATTGAACAGCTTGTTGTGATCTGCATGTCCTAGACAGGTTTCCGAGTGAATTGCTTCGATTAAAATATTCACAAGATCTTTATCACTGTTTTCCCAGCTAAATTTTGCATCCTTTTTAGTTTTTTCAGTTAAGGGGTTAATGGTTTTACTAAACTCTGGAATAAATATTCTAAACCAATTTACGTTTCCGAAGGTTTTGAGTAGCTGTTTATTAGATTTTTGATGATTCAGAAATTACTTTTTGGGCATTTCTTTGGTTTATGGAAAAATCACTTGTTCATCAATTTTATGGCCTAGGTACTCCACTTCATTAACAAATAAGTTTGACTTTTCGACATTAATTGCAATGTTATCTCTTCTTAAAATGGTGAATACTGCTTTGATGTGTTCGTAGTGCTCATTCTCGGTATTGGAAAATATTAGTATATCATCCACAAAAATCCTTACCAAGTTTAAAAATCCTAACATATTATACATTGCATGCTAGAAAACCCATGGTGCATTCATGAGCCCATAAAGGTACTCTTGTGTATTCGAAGTGCCCGAATGGCAAAATAAATCTTCTTTTAGAGTAGGAATTCCGGGAAAGTGAGAGTTAATGATATCCATTCTTTAGATCGATCTGACCAAACCAATGGTTTTGAGAAATGCTTATTAACTCTTCGAATACGTTGGGAAATGGATATCTATCCGGTATCGTAATTCTGTTAGAATCACTGTAATCAACGACCAACCTAATTCTTCCATTCTTCTTTAATATTGGGAATTCTGGTAAGGCGTATTTGGAGTTAATTGCGTTACATATGACCCGTTCTTTTGTAATCTTTCGATTTCTTCTTTGGTCTTTTCAGTGATCGAAATCGGAAGTGGATAAAGTTTTCTAATCATTTTCGAGTCAGACTTGACATCATTTTCATCTCAACGTTTGGAATGGTATCTAGTTCTCCTGTTAAGCATTGGTGGTCGAACAAGATTTTTGTGATTTCTCGTTTGTAAGATGTTGTTTCCTTTACAGCTCTGATGCATTCAATGAGCCCATAATCCGGGATGATTTTCCAATCGCTTTCGTTTTCATCTTCGACGTATAATGATCGGTTTGCTATTCTTATTCTGTTTTCCTTATAGTCGATAGAAACCCCTTGTCTGATTAGAAACGGTTGTCCAGGGAGTTTCGGGTAGTGTTCCTTTTATTATTTTAAATGTCTCTGCAAATGTGATGCCGGGAAAATCATGTAATTTAAACTTATATTTTTGACTTCTTAAAATTCGTACTGTAGATCCATTCCCAATTGGGACAACCAACTCATGGGGAGTTTCTTGGCTTCGGCTGAGGAGATGCAGTTATTTGGGGCTCCCGTATCCAAGACTGTGACAATTTCTGAGTTTTCAATACTGCCTTTTAAGAGTAACTCTTTTGCTTTGAAGAAGGACTCTCTGAGCATCCGAATATGATCAGGTTTACGAATGTGCACCTTCTTAGTTGATTTTCTGTGTGATTGGTGAGGTGGTTTCTTACATTCAGATTCATCGTGATAAGATGATTTATGGAATGCGCAATATTTTGTTGAAGGGTCCTTGGGATTTGGTTTACTAAAGACTTTTTTGTGGTAATTCTTTTCTTGTTTGGTGTGATAGGCTGTCATCGTTGATTGTAGTTAAACGCCAGGGATTTGTTTAATTTTTTTCTCGAATCCCTCGATAGTGGCAATGATGTCAATCGGAAAATTTTTCCCAACTTGTACATTTCCATGCTGGTGACATCAGCAAGCCCGTTCATAAAGGCTTTATCGTATTTAAGCTCTTGCAGTTCCTTGCTTAATTTGACTGCCGAAGAGGTAAGACAGTTTCCTCTTAATTTCACTGACATATTCCTTGATAAAGGTGAAATCATTTTTCTTCGTTTGAAACAGTTGCTTGGTATTGGAAACGACTCTTCGATTAGGGAATTTAGAGCCAAGTTTATGAAACCGTGTGTTTTGAAGATGTTCCACAGTGACTTATGTGTGCAGGATCTTAGATAGATGAGAGCTGTTTGGTCATTTCAGTTCGAGAGGTCGTATATATCTCGGAACTCGTTTATCTATTTTGGAAGTAGTTCTGGTTCAATTCGTGAGAGAAATGGAATCTCTAAAATGATTTCCTGGGAACCTTCGCTTAAGATAATTTTGAATAGGCACATTCTTGATGGTGGTGGTTCATCAGAGAAGGTGATTTTTCTTATAGTGTGTTGTCCCTTTACGTGTGAATTCACAATACTATACTCGGCGGGTGAAGTATGACCGATTGATAAGTAATAATTTTAGGGAGATAAATTCTTGTAAATAACCATCATTTATTATAAAAATTTTCTATTCATAGAAAATTTGGAAATCTCGAAGGTGATTGGTGGATTTGGCATCTTCTGAAAGTACCCATCTTTTTCTGAAAGTCACTTGTTTAGACCCGAGGGAATTATCGGATGTGGTCTAACAAGTAGCTACGGCTCTCAGGACAACACACTCAGTGTATGGGGGATTATGTTCGAGCTGGTGTGGTGCGTACCACAGTGCTGAAAAGATGACAAGAGCATTATCAGATATCACAAGAAAGATAGGAGTACCAAAATAATTATTATAAGACAATGGTAAGAAATTTACTAACAATAGCATATAAAGATGGTGTGATGAACGGAAATAGCATTGAAACATGGGTCCCCTTATACACCAACTAATGCAGTGAAAAGATTCAATCAGTCACTATTGAGAAAACTAAGACGATTTACGCACTTTGGAAAAAAAGATTGGAAGGCGTGGTTGGATAAAGCCACAACGACTAACAATGTATCATGTTGTAGTGCAATCGGATGTTCTATCTGGGAATTAGAGAAAAAAAATACGGAGTTTAAAATTTTGAAGAAGACATCTTATCGACGAAGAAAAATTACTGAATGAAGCCAAAGAAAACATTGAAAGATATAGAAAGAAATACTTGAGTGCGCATGAAAATGATTTAGTGAAATTATCAGTAGGAGACAAAGCTTGGTATGAAGACCCCTCAAGACCAAAATGAAAATTAGCTGCTAATTGGGATACTAAACCCAGGATAACAAAAGTGAAAGTCAATTCTTAAGAATTGATGGATAAAGATGAGTTTAAATGGATAGCCAACCAGAGAAGGGTAAAACTACAAATATAAATCTATGGAAATTTTTTCAATTGAAGGGGGAAGTGTGTTGTGATTGGTTATTTGAACAATAAGAATTATTTAGACTCAATAATGAATTCTCAATTTTGGAGAGAAAATCCACTAATCAAATAATGTCATTTATATTCCATATAAATGCAACTTTTAAATAAATACCCATGCAATTTACAAACGAGTTATCTTCCGAGAGTACTCAACAGTAATAATTTCTGGTCCTTTTTCTGGGTAATTCAGATTTATTTATACCTCTATAGGTAGCTGTTTATTAGAGCCAAGAGCATAGTCTATTGCTCTTAGTCCTTTTATCGTTCTCGAATATTCGAGTACTTTTTTCACTGCCTTATTAGAGTACATCCAAATCCCCCTTTTCAGGAGCTTCCTAGACATCACTTCTGGAATGTCATTCCAATCGCCTGTTAGCAGGCAATCGCTTTTAATTATATACTTTTTAAAAGCATCTACAATATCAAGTAAGGTTTACTTACATTTTAATAGATCAGGAGATCTATAAATATTTGCAACAATAATATTGGTGTTAGTTCATTTAACTGATGCTATGATCATGTCATAATCAGACTCTACGGCATTACATGTTAATTATGAGCCTTTTCGGAATCAAATTACGAGACCCAATCCAGAATCTGAAACTTCAGATACAAGATATTCGTTAATATAGACTCTCTTGTCAGAGACCAGCTTTTTAGTCGCTTGTAAACAGATTAAATCCGGAAATCTGTGATTTATGGGCATCATTAACTCATTATATTTACTCTTAATACCATTAATGTTAAAGGCAATTATAGAGCTTAAACGGGCAAGCTCCCCAGTATTAAGACCTTCTAAATCAAATCTTCTTTTCAATGATTGCTCTCTGAATGTTGCATCCAATTTGGAAGCAATAATCGAATACTCCTATTATGAATATCCTTGTTTAGATTAGCTTTGAAGCTGAGCCTAATATGTCTGAATTACAGTTTAATGATTCTTTTGATTCTAAAAATTCCTTTACTGAGGGATTTAATAATTTCCGAATATAATACAGAAGGTTTGATAACCTTTGATCTATTAAATATAAAATGTTTATACTTGGCACTAATATTGCAAAATTAAGAATATTGACATTGTTCAGATTTGAGAAACCTAGAACCATATTTGGGCTATATCATGGGCTCCCCTTTTGTGTTAACATTTGGAGTCCAGGTTTTTATTATCCTGAGCAATGTCTTCACTATTATCTTCATCAGAGGATATTTCAGTAGCTTTTCTGCTACTCGATTTGAAGTTTAACACTTCATCCACTATAGATCCAATGAAAGTTCTTGTTTCTTGATCTTCCTAGATTCAAGTTTACTTTTATAAGACATTTTCGGTCTTATATTCTCCGAAGATTTTTTCTTCTGAATTTCCTCTGATAAGATTTGCTGGGGAGAAAACAAAAAATTCTTTCTTTTAGGATCGAACCTTCTGCTTCTCTCATTTTTACCAGAATTTAACGGAGCAAATTTTTTACCGCTTTGGTCTAAAATTTTTTCAGACTTCGCATTATTTACACCGGAGAGAGATAATGAATTTAATAAATTATTGTGATTTACTTCATTTGAAGTATCGTTTGCGACTCTTATATTAGGAGGTACTTCTTGTACACCAAGGGAGTTACTTTGGAATTTTGGTTCGACTAAGATCTTATTCGATCTAACCAAAAAGCTGTCCATTTGAGGATTGAACCCGGTTCATCATTGATCACATTTTTAAATAGTGAATATTTTTCACCCTTTTAGTCTGAGAATTTTTCAGAAATTGCATTATCTGCATCAGAATAGGACAATTAAATATTGAACAGATCATCAATATGCGTTTTCTTGTCAATTTTTTTTTTCAATCCTAGCCTTTTTTATGGAATGGTGCATATTTCCATTTGATGAATCAGAGTCTTTCTCTGACCCTGTTGTAGAAAGGTTAAGTTTCATGGTGTCAAACCTTCTTTCTTCAAGTTTTTTAGCAAATTTCTTGAACTTTCTCATTCTATAGGTTTATTGTGATTTGCAACTTTTCAGGGACGTTTCCTGTTGTTACTAAAATTCAGGTACGAATTCTGAAATTTGGTATCTGGTCTATTATTAGAGACAATTACAATTTCAAAGATAGTGAATGGTTTTTTATCAGACACTAAGAAATTTTCTTTGATATGGTCTATGATTCTATACCTTGTTCTGTTTTATTAACTGTAGCTAAAGCTTTATAAAAATAATTAAAAAAGTACTCAGAATGACTTATTGTGCAGATGAAAATCAGGGATGGGATCGAGAGATCCGATGTCTCCAGGCCAGTTTTTATGGCTTTGAGTGTTAATCTCAGGTTCCTGTTTTTTATGGAGCCAGAGCCCAGGAGTTTTTTAACATAATTGAAATTCCAAATTTGGACTTTTCTGCCTCCGCCAGGGTTCATTGTAATAGCACAATTTCCTGGTCCTGTTGGGATAATTGTTCGATTCTCTTTAGTACTTGGTAATCGACCAATAAATCTAATGAATTTCGATCATTATTATAAGTTAGTCCACCGTACAAATTCCGGGGCAGTCCTAAGACAATTTCAGCCATTTGCTTCGCGATTGTCTAAATTTTTGTATTGGTGCCGTCCATATGGCACATTAGGAGTAATCTATCTTCACGGATGTTCTTCCTGGAGATCCAATTAGTTCATCACGCGAGATTGGTTTGCTCTTCTTCTCTGGCACTTTCCCTTCTGGGGTATCCATGCTTTTTATCTCTTGCAATTGGTTTTGGGAGATTTTTTTGCACCTCTTTCCCTTCTGGGGTCATAGGGGTGTTGGCCAACAGTTTATAAAGTCAACAAAGTCATTATAGGTCCGAGATGACTTTAAACTAGTGCAAGAAAGGAAAGCGTCTTAATATTGTCTTGCGGTATAATAAACATTTGATAGTGCTGAAAAGTGGTGCTCCCATCAAGAGATTGGTAATCTCTTTCATAATTTATTTTGAAATTTTTCTGAGTGTAAAAAGGTAAGGAAGACAGCAGGTTGCAGTTGTTTGTAAACACTACTTAGGAGGTAGAGATGTAAATTTGTGCTCGAGAATTTATAACACATAGGTGTCCTTCGTGACGTTTGGTTTCAAAATACCGGGTGGTTCAAGAAAGTGCTTATATATGGACAAAAATCCATCCCACTTTGAGTATAAAACATATATGTTGCTCCTAGTTATCGAAACCTATCAGGGTATGATAGGGCTTAGTCCAGAATTTAGAGGATCAGTTGAGTGCCTTTACGATCTTGTCTGGGGCAAGTTTTCTACATCCCTTGTAGAGTTTTTAGCAACCTGTTCGATAATAAGGTTTTCACCTATCACTCACTAGCTATAGCAATATTATGAAAATAAATTACTTTTTTTTAGCAAAACTTATCGTAAAAACGAAATTTATTCAACTAGAAGCGCCTGTGCCTCTATAGGAGAAAAATTTTAAACCTCCTACTGAGGTCCTTGGCACTTAGAACAAATCCTAAGCCCACTCTTTCGAGCTTCGTGCAAGCCCTTTTTTCGGGTTTTTCTTTTTATGAGAAGGCTGTGACGTTCTGATATAAACTTTTATTGGTTTCACACACATAGATGTGTTACTTATCTGGACAAACACGAAAAGGCTACAGTCATCCGTCTTACGACAGATTCTGCCCAAGTCTTTATCGTAGATATAGAGCCAGATGTCTCTTAGTTAATAAATACTTTTCAATTTCCTTTTTCCTTTTAAAAAATAATTGATTTATGAAATAATTCGAAATTGAAGTCGAATTGTAAAAATTTTGAAAAAATTTTAATTTATTGATATTAACCTTTTCAAGGTTTCTATTGGGAAGCATAAGGAAATCAAACAACTCGAACATATGAAAATCACAAGAAAACTCACACATCCTAAATTCTAGGGGCCGCAGGCCACACCCCGATCATACCCACTTCGTTTACTGGTGACAAATTGTATTTGCATGTCACCCTTACACTCGGAAATTGCTGCCGCTCGCTTGGGTAAGATACAAGCCAGGAACTTTATAAGTTTTTTGCCCTGGCTTGTGATCTTCCGGCCGGAAATGAGCCCCTCCTCTCCAAGGAG
Organism: Drosophila melanocephala; assembly: GCA_037043625.1. Classification (NCBI taxonomy): domain Eukaryota; kingdom Metazoa; phylum Arthropoda; class Insecta; order Diptera; family Drosophilidae; genus Drosophila; species Drosophila melanocephala. The sequence continues at coordinate 67,813 of JBAMBD010000752.1, forward strand.
TTTTTTCAATAAATTAATTTTTTGGTCTTCGTTTGTCATATTTATTAGAAGACCTCCTAATCTGGGAAAGACAATT